>LAPY01001024.1:105316-117104 GCA_000970635.1 Eragrostis tef | reverse complement strand
GGCCGCCGCCGTGGCTGCGGTTCGGGGGAGGGGGAGCGCGGAGGGGGCTGCTCTGCTCCGCGGAGGCCGCGCGGCGGGGCGGCGACGAGGACGCCGAGGAGGAGAGGCGCGCCGGGGCCGTGGGCCGCGCGGCGGCGGAGAGGAAGCTGAGGTGCGGGAACGCTGCGGTGGGGAGCGGCGAGCTCCTCGCCATCCCCGGCGTCGGCCCGCGCAACCTGAGGAAGCTCGTGGACAAGGGTTTCGAGGGCGTCGCGCAGCTCAAGCAGCTCTACAGGGATAAGGTGTGTGAGTGCTTGTGTTTTGCAATCTTACCACTGTTCTGTTTCATTTGGGATTTCGTGTTTGCCATTTGTTTATTAGCGAGATACATGAAACAAGATTACACCTGTAACTGTAATTAACAGCCTTTAATTCATCCACATTTTGTCTCCTTAGTTATCAGACAGCATGAAAATCACATTTCAGCAATTCGTGCATGTTCCTGCCCTTACCCTCCACTTTTGAGCAATAATTCCAACGCAATGTTTATGGTTAACGGCTTTGGGAATGAGATACTTGAATTTATGTCTTTTGTAGTACACACAAGATTCTGTTATTGGTATTTGTAATCTCTGAGATGAAAAGTTATCCTGCAGCTCTGTTCGAATGGTCATTGTTCTGTATAAATGGAACTTACATCTGTAACAGCATTTTTGTTCATCGACATTTGTGTCTTGTTAGCATCAGACTATCAGTCAGCATTAAATGGTCACGCTTCAGCAATTCGTGCATGTGCAATCCTTGAACTTCCAATATTGGTCAATAACTTAAGTCCCATGCAAGGCTTGTTAACTAGATATGTTTACAAATTACAAGTTATCTTTTCTGCAAAACACTAATAGCAGGGAAGCATTTCAAATATCACATGTTTAGTACTAAGGGCCCAAGCTTTTTCAGTACCAAAGCATATTTGAAAGACCTGATAGTTGTAATCAAGTTCTGGTGTACATGTTTTATGTTTTGGGCTTTTGGCAACTTAACACAAGTAGATGGTACTTATGCTTCAATTCTCTTAAAGCAGCAGCTTCCATTTTGGAAAGTCCTCAATCATGGCAGCCAAAATTAAAACTGTTACATGTCCATGAGGAAGTTAACAATCTTGCTGGTCTTTTGCATTATCAGTTCTGCTTGATATTTAGTTACAAGTTTAATATGAGGCCTTACAGAGTTTCAGTTCTTACGTGGTGCATGTGGTTAACAAATGATATGGGAATACTTCAGCTTTTTGCTACTCCGTTCCTTTGTTCGTCCTGTTTTACGTTACTGTATATTACTGATTTATCCTTTTGAATATGCTGTTCTATCAATTGAATACGATTGCATCCTTTCATAACAATATGCATGTGTGTGTGTGTGTGTGTGTGTGCAGTTCTTCGGCAAGTCCAGCGAGCAGATGGTTGAGTTCTTACAGAGTTCTGTTGGCATAGTACACAAGAACCATGCTGAGAGCATAACTTCATTCATTAAAGAGAGTGTTGATGAGGAGCTCAAGGATACAGATTCATCTAAGCCCTTCCCGAAGAAGAGGCTGACCTTTTGTGTTGAAGGGAATATCAGTGTTGGGAAGAGTACCTTTCTCCAAAGAATAGCTAATGAGACTATTGAGCTACGTGATCTTGTAGAAATAGTTCCTGAGCCCGTTGATAAGTGGCAGAATGTTGGCCCTGATCACTTCAACATCTTGGATGCTTTCTATGCTGAGCCACATAGGTATGCATACACTTTCCAAAACTATGTGTTTGTGACGAGGGTCATGCAAGAAAGGGAATCTCAAGGTGGAATAAAACCTCTCAGACTGATGGAAAGAAGTGTATTCAGTGATAGGATGGTAGGTTAATCCTTCTTGCTAATTTCATGCACTGAAATTGAATTTTAGTTTTCTAAAACAAGTGTTAAGTAGCTTCTAACTTATGGTTCTGTTAATATCCTCCAGGTATTTGTCCGTGCTGTTCATGAAGCCAATTGGATGAATGAGATGGAGATAAGCATCTATGATTCCTGGTTTGATCCTGTTGTGTCATCATTGCCAGGACTCATCCCTGATGGATTTATTTATCTAAGAGCTAGTCCAGACACTTGCCACAAACGAATGATGCAACGAAAAAGATCAGAGGAAGGTGGTGTGACACTTGACTACCTGCAAGGTCTGCATGAGAAACATGAGAGCTGGTTGCTTCCTTCGAAAGGATCAGGTTCTGGTGTATTATCAGTCAGTCAGCTGCCAATGCATATGGAGGGCTCCTTGCCTCCAGAAATACGGGATCGTGTATTTTACTTGGAAGGAAATCACATGCACTCCAGTATCCAGAAGGTAATTCCTCCTGGTGTTTCAACTTCCGGATTCAGGAAATATATCAGACATATATCAGACCTGGAGGCCGGCAACTGATATTTTACTGTCCGCTTAGGGTCAAAAGTTTTTTTATATATAAAAAAATTGGTTAAATGAACATGACTTTTGTGCTTTAGAAAATTTCATTGGTTATCTGTCGGTTCCTAATAGGGGATTATAAAACAATATGTATATACGTTCATAGCAAACATGTAAGTATCGCTTCAGTTTTTCTCTCTCAGAATACTATGGTAGGCGCCTTGTTTTTGAGGCATCTCCTAGGTTTTGTGAGGGAGGCGGGGTCGCCACGGACGCCACAGGGTTTTAGTTATGCCACAACGCCTAGGCGTCGCCTAGATGCTGTGAGGGGGTGGGCCGCTATTGCCACAGGACGCCGCAACGCCATAAAAACACGGGATAGGCGTGGATTTTAGTTCAGTTTGATAGGGAGGACTGTAAATATTATATCGTTATTGTGTGATTTCGCTTTAAATATCGTCATTTTCCGGATGCTACTTAGTGCAGACAACATTATTTCACCATGAACTGTATTTCTCTTCTTGCAATTTAAGTTTGAAAAATTATTCAGTGTACACTATCCCCACCTCTAGTGGAAAGCAGGCTTGTGACTACCACTGTGATTTGCATCGTTGGTTATTCCTACCTTGGTTTTAGATCTCTAGTACTGTGCACTTCAGTTAAAATGAGGCCTTTTTCTGTGTAGGTCCCTGCTCTTGTCTTGGATTGTGAACCTGACATTGATTTCAACAGAGACATAGAAGCTAAACAACAGTATTGCATCCTTTCATAACAATATGCATGTGTGTGTACAGTTCTTCGGCAAGTCCAGCGAGCAGATGGTTGAGTTCTTACAGAGTTCTGTTGGCATAGTACACAAGAACCATGCTGAGAGCATAACTTCATTCATTAAAGAGAGTGTTGATGAGGAGCTCAAGGATACAGATTCATCTAAGCCCTTCCCGAAGAAGAGGCTGACCTTTTGTGTTGAAGGGAATATCAGTGTTGGGAAGAGTACCTTTCTCCAAAGAATAGCTAATGAGACTATTGAGCTACGTGATCTTGTAGAAATAGTTCCTGAGCCCGTTGATAAGTGGCAGAATGTTGGCCCTGATCACTTCAACATCTTGGATGCTTTCTATGCTGAGCCACATAGGTATGCATACACTTTCCAAAACTATGTGTTTGTGACGAGGGTCATGCAAGAAAGGGAATCTCAAGGTGGAATAAAACCTCTCAGACTGATGGAAAGAAGTGTATTCAGTGATAGGATGGTAGGTTAATCCTTCTTGCTAATTTCATGCACTGAAATTGAATTTTAGTTTTCTAAAACAAGTGTTAAGTAGCTTCTAACTTATGGTTCTGTTAATATCCTCCAGGTATTTGTCCGTGCTGTTCATGAAGCCAATTGGATGAATGAGATGGAGATAAGCATCTATGATTCCTGGTTTGATCCTGTTGTGTCATCATTGCCAGGACTCATCCCTGATGGATTTATTTATCTAAGAGCTAGTCCAGACACTTGCCACAAACGAATGATGCAACGAAAAAGATCAGAGGAAGGTGGTGTGACACTTGACTACCTGCAAGGTCTGCATGAGAAACATGAGAGCTGGTTGCTTCCTTCGAAAGGATCAGGTTCTGGTGTATTATCAGTCAGTCAGCTGCCAATGCATATGGAGGGCTCCTTGCCTCCAGAAATACGGGATCGTGTATTTTACTTGGAAGGAAATCACATGCACTCCAGTATCCAGAAGGTAATTCCTCCTGGTGTTTCAACTTCCAGATTCAGGAAATATATCAGACCTGGAGGCTGGCAACTGATATTTTACTGTCCGCTTAGGGTCAAAAGTTTTTTTATATATAAAAAAATTGGTTAAATGAACATGACTTTTGTGCTTTAGAAAATTTCATTGGTTATCTGTCGGTTCCTAATAGGGGATTATAAAACAATATGTATATACGTTCATAGCAAACATGTAAGTATCGCTTCAGTTTTTCTCTCTCAGAATACTATGGTAGGCGCCTTGTTTTTGAGGCATCTCCTAGGTTTTGTGAGGGAGGCGGGGTCGCCACGGACGCCACAGGGTTTTAGTTATGCCACAACGCCTAGGCGTCGCCTAGATGCTGTGAGGGGGTGGGCCGCTATTGCCACAGGACGCCGCAACGCCATAAAAACACGGGATAGGCGTGGATTTTAGTTCAGTTTGATAGGGAGGACTGTAAATATTATATCGTTATTGTGTGATTTCGCTTTAAATATCGTCATTTTCCGGATGCTACTTAGTGCAGACAACATTATTTCACCATGAACTGTATTTCTCTTCTTGCAATTTAAGTTTGAAAAATTATTCAGTGTACACTATCCCCACCTCTAGTGGAAAGCAGGCTTGTGACTACCACTGTGATTTGCATCGTTGGTTATTCCTACCTTGGTTTTAGATCTCTAGTACTGTGCACTTCAGTTAAAATGAGGCCTTTTTCTGTGTAGGTCCCTGCTCTTGTCTTGGATTGTGAACCTGACATTGATTTCAACAGAGACATAGAAGCTAAACAACAGTAAGTTTGCAGATCTTCCTTGTACATATCATGTGTTTGCTATCCTTGATTTGTTGTTCAGTTTTTTAAGCTCTAGTTTGTCACTTGTAGTTCTGTTCCAGTTACTGTTTGGTGACTTCAACATATATATCCCTTTGCAGCTTAAGATATTGTGACCCACCTGTAAAATCCTGCATTCTCATACATGTTCATCTTTTGCTCTATAGATATGCTCGGCAGGTTGCAGAGTTCTTTGAATTTGTGAAGAAAAAGTTGCATCCTTTCATAACAATATGCATGTGTGTGTACAGTTCTTCGGCAAGTCCAGCGAGCAGATGGTTGAGTTCTTACAGAGTTCTGTTGGCATAGTACACAAGAACCATGCTGAGAGCATAACTTCATTCATTAAAGAGAGTGTTGATGAGGAGCTCAAGGATACAGATTCATCTAAGCCCTTCCCGAAGAAGAGGCTGACCTTTTGTGTTGAAGGGAATATCAGTGTTGGGAAGAGTACCTTTCTCCAAAGAATAGCTAATGAGACTATTGAGCTACGTGATCTTGTAGAAATAGTTCCTGAGCCCGTTGATAAGTGGCAGAATGTTGGCCCTGATCACTTCAACATCTTGGATGCTTTCTATGCTGAGCCACATAGGTATGCATACACTTTCCAAAACTATGTGTTTGTGACGAGGGTCATGCAAGAAAGGGAATCTCAAGGTGGAATAAAACCTCTCAGACTGATGGAAAGAAGTGTATTCAGTGATAGGATGGTAGGTTAATCCTTCTTGCTAATTTCATGCACTGAAATTGAATTTTAGTTTTCTAAAACAAGTGTTAAGTAGCTTCTAACTTATGGTTCTGTTAATATCCTCCAGGTATTTGTCCGTGCTGTTCATGAAGCCAATTGGATGAATGAGATGGAGATAAGCATCTATGATTCCTGGTTTGATCCTGTTGTGTCATCATTGCCAGGACTCATCCCTGATGGATTTATTTATCTAAGAGCTAGTCCAGACACTTGCCACAAACGAATGATGCAACGAAAAAGATCAGAGGAAGGTGGTGTGACACTTGACTACCTGCAAGGTCTGCATGAGAAACATGAGAGCTGGTTGCTTCCTTCGAAAGGATCAGGTTCTGGTGTATTATCAGTCAGTCAGCTGCCAATGCATATGGAGGGCTCCTTGCCTCCAGAAATACGGGATCGTGTATTTTACTTGGAAGGAAATCACATGCACTCCAGTATCCAGAAGGTAATTCCTCCTGGTGTTTCAACTTCCAGATTCAGGAAATATATCAGACCTGGAGGCTGGCAACTGATATTTTACTGTCCGCTTAGGGTCAAAAGTTTTTTTATATATAAAAAAATTGGTTAAATGAACATGACTTTTGTGCTTTAGAAAATTTCATTGGTTATCTGTCGGTTCCTAATAGGGGATTATAAAACAATATGTATATACGTTCATAGCAAACATGTAAGTATCGCTTCAGTTTTTCTCTCTCAGAATACTATGGTAGGCGCCTTGTTTTTGAGGCATCTCCTAGGTTTTGTGAGGGAGGCGGGGTCGCCACGGACGCCACAGGGTTTTAGTTATGCCACAACGCCTAGGCGTCGCCTAGATGCTGTGAGGGGGTGGGCCGCTATTGCCACAGGACGCCGCAACGCCATAAAAACACGGGATAGGCGTGGATTTTAGTTCAGTTTGATAGGGAGGACTGTAAATATTATATCGTTATTGTGTGATTTCGCTTTAAATATCGTCATTTTCCGGATGCTACTTAGTGCAGACAACATTATTTCACCATGAACTGTATTTCTCTTCTTGCAATTTAAGTTTGAAAAATTATTCAGTGTACACTATCCCCACCTCTAGTGGAAAGCAGGCTTGTGACTACCACTGTGATTTGCATCGTTGGTTATTCCTACCTTGGTTTTAGATCTCTAGTACTGTGCACTTCAGTTAAAATGAGGCCTTTTTCTGTGTAGGTCCCTGCTCTTGTCTTGGATTGTGAACCTGACATTGATTTCAACAGAGACATAGAAGCTAAACAACAGTAAGTTTGCAGATCTTCCTTGTACATATCATGTGTTTGCTATCCTTGATTTGTTGTTCAGTTTTTTAAGCTCTAGTTTGTCACTTGTAGTTCTGTTCCAGTTACTGTTTGGTGACTTCAACATATATATCCCTTTGCAGCTTAAGATATTGTGACCCACCTGTAAAATCCTGCATTCTCATACATGTTCATCTTTTGCTCTATAGATATGCTCGGCAGGTTGCAGAGTTCTTTGAATTTGTGAAGAAAAAGCAGGAAACTCCACCTGAGCAGACAAGCAATGATAAGGATCGCATGAACCAACAGATTATGCTTCCTAACGGAGGCCATTTATGGGTCCCGAAAGGCCCTTTCCCAGGTGGTTCCCCAATGAATATGGATTTCAGAAGAGCCATGTCGTCCTATCTCTCAACTTAGGATTTCAGATGCAAAGAGAAACTCAAATCGCAATGCACAATTGCCAGACTCGCTCACTGACCTCACAACCTGCTTATGCCTCAAGCCGAAACCTAGGTTTCCCCATGGATGCCACCGATGTAAAATAGCCTGGCTGTATCTCCGTCTTGTAAATGATCATCTTACTGCTAGTTTCACGTTTTGCAGCACTAGCCGTCAGTCGGATTATCCGAACTGATCTGACACTGGCTCTAATCTGTACCTTATGTTCGCTTGCTGGAAGCATTCTGTTGAATGTTTTTAGAGTGCTACACCTGTGTGCTCTGTGTTTATGAGTTGAGCCTGGCGAGTTCCTGGAGATCATATGCTTGTTTTCCTTCTGTTACCGAACACATTGCTTTACGTTTCAGAAAGGTTCCATCTGGTCACCTTTCAGGATTGGCTAGTGCATTAATCAATGTAGAATGTTCTCTGTTTGCCGTAGTCAAGTTGGTACATTCTTCAGGAGATACGGCCAACATGCGGTTCAACTTCCAAGTTCCAACCTTTGTGGTCCAAGGGGTCAGGTGCCCTGCTCCATGGGGCAGGACCTTCTGAACGTGTTGAACGATTGGGAAGGGTGGCATGTACGACCGCAGTCCGCATAGAAAGGGACACAGCATGCCAGGTCCGGAGGGTCCAAAACAAGCAAGAGCCAATTCCTTCTTTGCTGCATGTACATTCTCCTGACAGAATCTGCTCTCTCGCGCGTGCTTAGAATGACTCCATTTGTTGCACACACACCAGTAATTGCCATGCAAAATTTCTGTTCAGTTTCTCTGGAATTTCTTGGTTCAGCTCCGAGATGCCTCCAAAATCCGTTGGGAATTCACACATCCCTCCAAATGTCCTCCTGGTGAGGTCATCTGGGAAATGACCTGTTGTTAACCAGGTCAGGCAACAAACACTGTCCGGTTAGGCATTTCCGGTTCAGAAACACCCTGGAGGACCGCTCTACAAGACTACCACATGCTTTGTGTTCTCGCGGGTAAAGCCAACGTGAGGAGCCACATGCTTTTTGGCCAGTCGCGCGACGCATGATGTGCTCGACGCGGATTCTGTTACGGCCGACCACTACTGGAGAACTACTTTTTTGTGACTGTCCCACCCAGTCACCAAATGTCAAAATACAGTCACGATACCTCTTTGTGACAGACAACTGTCACAAAATCTCCGTCACGCTTGATTGGTCACCAAAGCGAGTTTTACGTGACGGGATCCTGTCATAAAAAAATCCGTGACTGTTTTGCCGTCACTAAACCTGTTAGCCCTCAACAGGCAACTGCAGGGCCTTTCGTGACTGCCAAATCGAGTACGGCTGTCACCAAACCTGGACGGAACGGCAGCCACCTCTGTTACGACTATGGTGACTGTTGGCTGTCGCGAAAACAATTCTGATTTACCATTCTGATTCTATTGTGGTAGCTCAGTGGATGTTCAGTAAAAAACACTGAAGCATTGGTCCAATAGAAAATTACGTTGAACCAAACATCAAATACATCACAATTTCATAAAATAGATATTAATACATCAGTAGTTCATGTAAGATGTCCCAAAGCACTCACACAACACGTTCAGGTCACTCGACATGCTGCAAACTCATAACAAACACGTCAAATAAGATGAAGCTGCTGCAGGTAGACGCCATGGCATCACTACATCGTCACAAATGATAGACAAGGACAGCCGGCAGGACGAGGAACTAAACTGCAGAAGCAGCCGTAAATGCGATGGCAAGACCAACGTTCTACCATAATGCTCTGGTTTTTCACCAAGAACCTGCAACAGATCAAGACTTACTTTAATAGCAATGCATACAATGAGCACAACGAACTGGAAATTCTGAACTAATCAAACATTATCGTGACTGAAAGTACTTCATGATCAAGGCTACTGTTACTTGAGAAAATAAGAAAGTAGTTCATTTTCCTTTTGGGACAATAAGAAAGTAGTTCATAAGAAATTACTCATATACTCAAATTTACTAGATCAGCAAGCACAATTTCATATTCCTGCTACTGAAATAAGAACTCTTCTTTACCAAAGTTACTTCAATCTTTACTTGATCAGTCAACATAATTGATAAGATAAACCTAGGTTATTTTCACATTAAAACTAATCATGAAACGTTTAACTTATTTGGACAAGTAGAAAAATTCACAGATTTAGATGCATGGAAACATCATTCATCCCCCATATCTCCTTCTCACAATAATCAAGATAATCTCAATGGGACCAGATGCTCACTGACCATTCTTTGACACATTACCTATAAGAATGAAATTCAAACTTACTAGAATCTGTTTCAAATGTCATCTGATAGGGGTACCTTTCCAAGTGTTCTTACCTTCAGCAGGACCTACTGCTGATGTTACGGTACCATATGTCCATTTCTAACTATGGTTAAATCATTTCTTCACGCTTTCAATCACGCTCTCCAAGATAAATGCAACATTTCAGTTATCTGTGCGAAAAAAACACATAAACAGGCTGTTAGTCCAACACAAAAAAGATTGACTCGGACTCCTCTTTGATGCAAAGCTTTAGAAAACTGTACTAGTAGTACTACTAAATCTCCATATGTATGTGAAATTTATATGGCTCCTCTTTTTTTCAGATTGGCAGCATGTGATAGGATTATTTGCATTACCCAGTAAACCCAAGTATTAAAATATGTTGTACACTTATCAGACAGAAACCTCTCAAGCTGTCATACTCATGAAACAGTTCAAACCGAAGTTTGGGCATAAAATATTCTCAAAATGTTGCTGCCTAACAACAGTCGAATAAAATTTTAGGGTATACTAGCAGAAGATCCCACCAGGTCCATTATGCAAGAAAAATTCTCATCCTTCATATTCGTATGTGATCTTCATCCTTCATATCCTAAAAAAATGAGTCATGTTAAGTACTGCTGATCAACAGCCATATAAACGTAGGGGCTAAGTGCCAATAAATTCATTTTAATCTTTTGAGAACCAGATCAGTTTGCCATCTAGTATTTTGTCTATGTTTCAATGGAATTATACATGACTACGTATCTTAGCCATTTATGTCAAGAGATAATACCTTGCCTAGAATTGGCATCAGTCACGACCTTCATCAAATTAGTATGCTAGAGAATTTGAGTTTTTCCTGCAACGGAATAATAAGTTCCAGCAGAAAAAAAATGATCTACTCAACCTAGAAGCAAAATGGGGAACAACAAATTATTCCTGAACAACATATTATCACAGGCCCAACCCAATGAATAATACTAACCAGCTAGCAAAATTAAGTTAAGACTAACCTGCAATCTACAGGAGCGAGCGGGCGGCGGCGGCGAGTCCATTGGTGACGTGTTTCCCCTTCGTTCCCCTTTTGTTTCATGGTTTACATGGGCTGGTCCATTGCGCTTGCATTGGATGGCAAATAGCCCTTCGTGATGGCCCAAGACAGTCACGAAAACTGTTTTCCGTTAACAGAGTTTATTAAAGGGAACAAGTGAGTCTAAAAAATTTTTAAAGGAAACAAGTTTTGTGACTGCTGAACCTAAAAACCATCACAAAATATAGGTATACGTAATTTTAATTCCCATCTCCTAACATTTGGTGACAGTTTACAGAGCATCTCACCAGAAAATTAATTTTGGTGACCGTCCCACCTTAGCATGTCACCAAAAAAGTAATTTTGGTGACTGACCCACCTTGCATGTCACCAAAATAATTATAGTGACTGTTTTTTTTTAGCTGTCATAAAATATGTGGGGCAGTCACCAAAAAACAATTTTCTAGTAGTGGACTCGGGCGGAGCAGCAGGCAGAAAGCCGCTGGGGAAAATGACCGGCCGCGCAGCGCAGGAAGCGGTCGCGGCAAACAGGATAACGCGCTGCCGCACCCCGGCCACGCGCGCCTCTCTCGCGTCGCTCTCACTGTACTGCCGTCGCTCTCAGCTTCGTTCATTCCTTCCTCAACGACAGCGACGTATCCTTCTGCGAGCCGCGGCATTGCTCATGCCATCGTTTTCCGGCTGTTTTGGTCGTCAGGCTACGGTTCTTTGGCTGTCCCGGTAAGGTAAGTGGCGATTGCCCGTGATCAAGAATGTAGAACGAGATTGCGCTGCAGAGCCGTCGTTGCAAAGGTCACAAAAAGTAAAGAAGAAGAAGAAGAGGAAGAAGAAAAAGACTAACGAAAAACGGGCGTAGAGGGTAGAGCGGTCACTCAACATGTGACGTGTTCAGATCGTGGCGCAAAAAGTCACTAGATGTTCATGTTCTACTACCTTTTCACGCCTCGAAAGGTGAATATTCTTCTACGATGTTGTCGCTGCTTTCTACGGATACGAAAAGCAGCCCGTGGACTAGCCCCCGGTCGACGTCGAGATCCGAGGCTG
>LAPY01001024.1:33049-47216 GCA_000970635.1 Eragrostis tef | reverse complement strand
AATACAATTTAATCTCTAAACAAAAGTTATCTAAGTTTTCATTTTTTTTATTGTTTATTCCTTATTTTGTCCTTGCATGACCATAATCTTGTTTTTTTATTTGTTTATTGTTGTATAGCAATCATCTACGCGACGGCACATGAGCTGCCCAATATACCAAGACAACTCTGTTTTTCTCAGCCATCTGAATCCAGTTTACACACATTTAGGTATCAAGAATTCACACCACGCAAGGCACATATTTTATATATAAACAACCAAGTAACATGCTTTAAGTGAAACAACACATCTCCGAATAGATATCATGGCATCCAGCATATATTGTCATATCACATAGTAATGGAATGTTTTGGGTTCGGTCATGGCATAAGGCATTTGTATAGAAGAGAAAAATGGTGATGGTACCGTACTCAATTCGGGACCGGTCATTGCCATGCCGCGTGGGCGACGTCGGACAGAAGTTCCGCCACGCTCCGCCAGATGGATAGGTGCGGATCCCCCAACGCATCTCAGCCCAGCGGTACAATTCAAAAGCCCAATATTTGCAGCACGTTTACCTATTAGTCCTGGGCAAAAATATTGGCCTTGAGGCCTAAACCAACATTGTAAAGTCCCCGACACAATACTCATGAAGCTACCCATAGAAGTTTGATGGACGGTACCAACAGCAAAAGCAGCTCTCAACGTAACTTCGAACCACGCATCAGACAAGCAGTTTACACCAGGTTGATATATCTTTAGCCAAAGCGAAGCCATTAGTTTCCCATAACAAGCAGGGAGAGCCTGAACAGACACGGAGTGTTGCAAGCTTACACGCACAAACCATGCCTCTCCACCGAATGTGTCGCGCGACATATCTTAGAAAGTCCTGGCAAATTGACTCAAATTAATCCATCGACATATGAGACTGAGAGTTAGTAGCCCGCACGCAAGTTTCGGTGGATGTTTTCGGAACGAACATGCGACATGTTTATTCCTTTCTTTCCTCTGTTCTGCACTTGGATGACGATGGACAGGCTGAGGCTTCATCGAAGCACAGATTAAAGCAGGCAGCAGAAAACATGCGTGCGCGCACCGCTCGCACCATTTCCAGGTAACGACGCGACGACACGGTCAGCATCGAGCAAATTAAGCACGAACTGGGCTCGTCATCCTTCTCGCGAACGGCTGGTTACCGACAGAAACAAGCGGCGGCCATGTCAGCCTTATCAGTGCTCACCAAATTAAGCGTGGCGTCGTCAATCAAGTCAGCGAATTATAGTGAGCGAGACACGGATTAGGCAGGTCTGCGAGCTGCGTAACGTCCGCGGAGAGAGCGCCACGGAACGTAACTGCCAATGCAAGTCTCGTGCACGCAGGGCTCGTGTTGCGCCAAGTGTGCCGCGCGCCCACTGAGTGCACCGATCAGTTCGAAAACGAAAACGATTATCATTTCCTAAATAAGTTGACAACTAATATGTGAATATAGGGCTAAGCAATATGTGAATGAATACTCCATTCAGTAGCAGCTTAGATCGAATGCGGCGTTCGTGCACTGCAGGGCAATAAATCGATCATTGATGGAAACAGCAAGTATAGTTGGATAGAAATCACGAGAATCACTGCCATTCCAAAATCACGGTGACTAGTATTTCCATACGAGTCCAGTATACTCGTTTTCCCATTCCTTGGTTTTTCGTAAATGATCGTCGGTAAATCGGGAAATTGATCACCGTTCTCAACCCTAGCAGGCGCCGCCCGTCGTCCCGATCCCGCCCGGCCGGCCTATAAAACGCCCCCCGCGAGGCTGCCAGGATCCTCAGCCATCATCTAATCATCACCCACTCTCGCAGAACCAGAGGAAGTAGAGAGAGAAGCTTGCGTCTCAAGCGAGGAAGAGCGAGGTACGTAGCTAGTAGCTTTCGCCAGTCGCCATGGCCAACAAGTCCGTGCGGCTCTTCTCCGTCTCGCTCGTCCTCGTCCTGCTCCTCGTCGAGGTGAGCAAGTCGACGCGAAATTCCTTAACAAAATCACTTCTTTGATGTATTCATTCATGTGTTCGCCGGTGCTAACTTCGTCCGTTTCTTATTTGTGTTCTTCCTCTGTAGACCACTGCGCCCCAGGGGCAAGCCCACGCCATCGGTAAGTGCATCATATAGACTACTCCGTATGCGTTAATTAATCTGATCAGAGGTTGCACGTTGATTACTTAATTAGTGAAACTAATCAACTCGCATATCGGTGGTTTGCAGACTGCGGGGTGAGCTGCGCGTACCGGTGCAGCAAGTCGGGGGCGTCCCAAGATGTGCCTGAGGGCGTGCAACACCTGCTGCCAGCGCTGCGGATGCGTCCCGCCGGGCACCTCCGGCAACGAGAACGTCTGCCCCTGCTACGCCAACATGACCACCAAGAACGGCAGGCACAAGTGCCCATGAGCCGCAGCTTCATCCATCCCATGAAACATCAGCTTGCCAAGATAACTTAACCAAGCATGCATATGCATGGTACTACTACTAAACTACTCTATTATCAAAAAAAAAAAAAACTACTCTAGTACTACCAACCTGCAGTCTACGGTTCAGCCACCCATAATCTTGTATACATTCATGTATGCTTGCTATCTGCTGTACCACCTCTGTGAAATACACATGGAAATTAAGCTCTTTTAATTTGTCTCTCGATCATAATTATGCATGAATAAATTATAAACAAATGTGTTGATGTGTGCTTGCTTGACACTACCGTTAAATCATCCGGTCCATGGCAACGATTTCAGAAACTTGTAGTACTGCTACTACTTGTAACAGTTAGCACGATCAGCGAACGAATTCGTCTGTGCGCATGCGGCGTTCAGGTGGAAAGTGCGCCTGTCATGGCGCGGCCTACGAAAAAGCCTTTTGGACTTCGGCCGCTACTAACACGGGCGCTTTGTACGCTTCCTACATGTGATCAGATCGATGTGACCGCAATTCGCATCGCCGATCAGATCATACCGTCGCATGCCGGAGTTGGCAGCCATGCACAACACCACGGGCTGGTTTTCTTGTGTGCGCCAGGGTGCACGGGCCTGATGCTCGCGACGGCTAGCTAGCTTGGCCGCTTGGGAACGAGACGGTACTGAAGTTTTGGCAAAATGCCAAGTGCGCGCTGCTTCCTATACGGTTGAAAACTGAAGTGTTTGGATGTACCGTCGTTTGGAGATGCTCCATGTTTTCATTGACCACAATTTTTGTTTAGGGATCATAAGCGATTATAAAGCGTGGCAGCTGGCATGGGCTGAACAAAGAGAGTTCAGCGTTTGGAAGGAATGGACTAGGATGGTGTTTCAGAAAGGTGCTTTTGATTTCCTTCGTATGTCTCGTTTACTCATTGTTTGAAAAAGAAAAAGAGTTCTTTTGTTAGGGCTGCGTCCTGGAAAAGTGCCTAGTTTACCGCTGCTACCTGCTACGGATGATGGTGTGCGGATCGATGCCAAAGCAATGATGCTTAACGTTGCTTCTAAGGCCCTGACTCCGGACTCCGGAGACAAGGATCAGTCAAAATGCAGAATTTGTTATCAGTCTAATTCTAAGTCATTCATCATGATTTCGTGTATGATTTGAAAGATAAGTCATATTCCGTTCGAGAAATGATGTCGTTCCGACAGCAAAAAAAATGAGATGTGGCTAGTATAAATCGCTGGTCGGAAACGACGTCATTTTCCAAACGGAGGTAGTATATGGATGTATATAGTCCTTTGCCTTCAATTTATGCCATGTAATGATTAAGCTGGATTGAGCAGACTTGTATGCAGATTGACACGATAACATTCTCGACAACTCGAAAGCAATTCGTTGGGCATCCTCAATATCTAAAGTAGTCCGCATTTTATCTACTGTAAACTGAAACGTGGCTAACATCCTCATAAAAATTTATTTATTTTTATTTGTGATGAAAAAAATTATTGAATGTGAAGAATTAAGACAACGTTAAAGAAAAATTTAAGAACGATCTCTTCGTAAGAGACGAGATCGAGGAAGACGATAGATTGGAGGATGGATTGGAGCTCCGTCGTACCTCCAGGTTGGTGCCGTTTGCTATCACCGAAAACTGGTCACGCTGTTAACTAGTAGCACAGTAGAATATCAGTTCAGCATGAATGCATAAGTCACCGTTATTAGTCGTACACGGCAGACATAGCGAGGTCGTGTGTTAAGTGTTTCCATTTGGTCCAAACCATCCGAGTCACGACTGAAACCGGGACGCTGGCAAAGGGTAACCGACGACTGCGACGAGACCGAACCGAAGAGTGAGGACCTCGCTCGAGACCCACAGGCGACCGCTCCTCCCCTCTCTCCGACTGCGGATTCTCCACCGCCGGATCCTCCGTCCGCTCTGCCGCCGGAGTAGCGCCGCTCCCTCCGGGCCTATTCGACTTCGAGATCCGTCCGGCCGCGGGTTTGCTTCGTCTCTGCGTCGGTAAGAAATCCTCTCCTGCTCTGATGGGATCCCCCGTTCTATCCGCCTGCGCGGCGTTGCCCTACTAATTACTGATTTAATCCCACCCAATCCGTCCATGGTTTGATTCTGGTTCTCGCGGTAGGGCTTCTGGGCACCCAGCTGAGGCGCCGATGCAGTTGACGTTCGAGAGGTTTTGGGGATGGGGTTTCATTCAACTGAGCGCCAACGCCCCACGCGAAAATTAGGTTTAATTAGGAGGTATTCGATTAACTTATTGAAAATCAGAGTTGTTTCTGTAGAGATTCTTATCGTATCAGTGTAGTTTACGGAGCTCTTCTCATATTTAGGAATATAGGACACATTTGCCAATTGGGGAATTTCGTAGCGTCGACATACTGTAGGTCTTGTTTAGGTGCTGACTGCTGAATGTCTAAATCTTTGCTCATGCAACCAAGCAAAAAATTGTTACAAGTCAGATAGGTCTTTATAATCTGGGAAGGATACTATTCCCTGCTGTCTAGATTCTGTTGCTAACACTTCTGAAGCACTTTGTTTGAGAAATTGTGTTTTTTTGTGCGGTATCCTCGGTAGTAGCTCTAAATTTTCTGGCATCACAAAATTGTATGTAAATGTATTTCGGTCTTTATCTTTGCCATCATGCTCAGATAGTTATGTTATTTCCTCATAATCGGGCTTGATATTTTCTGTACAACTTCCTTCTGCTCCTTGGCTTAGTAACTTTGATCAATGGACATAAATCTGCCTACATAGATAGCGTGATTCTATTGCTGTAGACTGCCATTTTCCCCACAACTGAGCAGATGCAATGGGGACCAATGCTACTATGCATCAGAGATGTTCATTGCATCATGATGCATGTTGCCTGTTCCCCGTTATTTAATGATATGTCAACTAATTTTGTTGAGCAGAGTAAAAAAACTCAAAAACTCCTGAGTCATTTCATATTTTTCTTTCGCCAGTAGTCGGAACAAGTAACTTCCTTCAGCAATATCTGATTTCAAACTATGTGTGCAATATTTGTTGGGATCGATTGTTTGTTCCTGGTTTGGTTGACATGCATTGCAGCATTCGCCATTTGCAATTTCTATATGTTATAGTAAAATATTTGCTAACTATGGCTTATTCCATTGCAGCTGTAACTGGCATTTGTTGTAGTAAAATATTTCCTAACTATGGCTTGCTCCATTGCAGTGGTAACCGACATTTCAGCTAGACAAAAATCATGAGTCTTGCTTGTCTTGTATGTCATGGCATGAACAGCCCCTCACACTCTCTTAGAAGCTACTCTGTGTCGAGTTCAGAGGAGGAGAACCGATGTGGAGCTGTTGTTGCCTGCTTAGCTCGAAGAGTAACACCAGCTGTGACTTCAACTAGTGTCGGGACATCAAAGGTGACACCTTTCCCTCCCATGGTGTCTGGTCAAGGCACAGACGGCACTCCTCGCCTTCAACGCAGCCGTGCTGTGTCCAGGGACCTTGTTAGAGACTGGAACTTTGACGAAGTAGCTGTTGCAAACTAGAGTAGTCTTCATCAGTTGCTCAAGCTGGACTCTAGGCTCTACTTATCTGGGAGGAGATTCCTTCATTTGATGTACATGTTTTCTTAGTAGACATGTGGAAGTCCCTGTTATATATCAATACTTGATCAGTTGCAGAGAAAATGAACAAGAGTTATGTTACCTTTCAGGAGCAATATTTGGATGTTGCGGTATATTTCATCCGTGTAGTTAGGATCAAATTCCGTGTGGACTGTAACTTCATGTATAAATGGACTTCTTCCTATTATGACCAATCTAATGCACCACTAGTCCTGTCGTAAAACTGAATTGATGTGTCAACGTAATTCAGGGCCAACATTTTGTCGGGCATAAAGTTGGTTGCACACGTCACTTTTAGGTTGGACTTCCAGAATGGTAGAATCCTAGAGATTTATTATGGAATCTAAGGACAAAATGGATTTACGTCAGGAAGGAAACAGAAAAAACGCTCTCCCAGAAGACTCATCATACAAGCAGAGTGGGCCAAAGTCTTATGCTCTTCTATCTTCTTATACCGTGTTACGGCTTCTCACCCAAACCGTGCCCTCTTTGCTCGGGTTCTTCCGTTTGTTCTGCTTGTGATATTTGAACCATAGCTTCTCAAAAATGAAAATAGTTTTTCATTTTTGTTCTTGCAGTTGCAGCAAAAAAAAATTACAGAGTTCCTTTATTCACTATCACAAATATAAATACTAAATGTTTCTTACACAAACAACAAATTAGAGCAGATACAATATTTTCTGAAAAAAAAATCTATTTTTGTTCACTGAGCCGGTGTATTTATGATTTAGCACTGCAGGTGAAAATGTCTTTGAAGCACTACTGTCTAGTAGATGTGTGACTTCATTTAGCAGCAACAGGGGGCCTGAGCAGGGCCATTGCTTCTTTGATCTTCCCCATGGCAGTTTGCAGTGTCGACAGTGCTGCAGCATATGAAATGCGAACACCTTTATCATCTCCGAATGCATCCCCGGGGACAAGTGCAACCTATAGTGCATCCAAAAATTACACTGTAAATGTTCTAATAATCCAGGTCGGTTCATTCAAAATCAGAGTAACCCATTTTTTTAGATAAAGAATCAGAGTAATCCTTACCTGTGCCTTTTCTAATAGGAACATGCAGAGGGACTCAGAGTCATTGATTGTGCCAAAACCTTCCACCTCAGACCCGTAGTAGGAGCTGAAGTCGATGAACAAATAGAAGGCACCCTGCAAACTCAAAAGCTTTAGATACTTTCTTCTATTTGTCATATAGTTTGAGTGAGTACTGTCAAGTGTCAACTTACCTGAGGTTCTGAGATTTTGACTCCTGGCAGCTCCCCAAAACTTCTTACCTTACCTGTGCCTTTTCTAATAGGAACATGCAGAGGGACTCAGAGTCATTGATTGTGCCAAAACCTTCCACCTCAGACCCGTAGTAGGAGCTGAAGTCGATGAACAAATAGAAGGCACCCTGCAAACTCAAAAGCTTAGATGCTTTCTTCTATTCGTTGTATAGTGTGAGCGAGTGAGTACTGTCGAGTGTCAACTTACCTGAGGTTCTGATATTTTGACTCCTGGCAGCTCCCTAAAACTACTTATAAGGTAATCACGACGCTCTTGGAATGCTTTAACCATGGTTGATACTGCTTCACCACCGGCATAGCCTAAATTCAAGGCTGCAAGTCCGGCCTTCTGTGATATACTACTGGCACCTGAGGTGAACTGTATTAAAGGCCTCAGAAATATCAGATCCAACATTGAACATTTCGAGACAGTTTGTACAGATTTCATCAATTATATGCTGTTATAGTATTCTCTGTGAGTACCACAATGAGCTGTGCATGATTGACGTTGATATCCTTTTCATAAGAAGCTATGCTTGCTATAGACCTACTGATTGCTACCGCTTAATAATCAAGTATAAGAGTGATATGCTGGTAACATCAAACAGAACATTAATAACATGATTACAGAAGAAGTAATGACAAAATTAGGATTACTCTCATCCTGACTCTGAGTCCTGAAAAGTCAGGATATAAACACAAAACCTATGGTTCTTGGAAGAATAGCATTTTGGCAGCAAGAAAAAGGAAGCAAGACTGCGAGCCAACTAGAAATGATTACATGTTCCAACCTTCATTTCAAAATATAGCACAGGTTTCTATGTCAGAAGAGCGAGTACAATTATGATCAGTAAATTTTGCCTTGCACAGAAATTAAAGTGAAGGGCAAGAGATGTGAATACCAACCTGGCTTTGAATCTTTCCACAAGCTGAGACAAAATGTTTAGGGGCAGCCAAATATCCTAGTCGCCAACCAGTCATTGCAAAAGCCTATGAAACATATGATAATTATTCAAAATAGCCAAGCATATGTACAGAAGAAGTAATGACAAAATTACGTGGTAAAAGATTGAGCACCCATGTCTATATTTAAGAGAAGAAAACAAAGAGTACCTTAGAAAACCCATTTACAGTTAACGTTCTCTCCCACATTCCAGGCAATGAAGCGAAGCTGGTGTGTTTAGCTGGCTGATAGATAATATGTTCATATATCTCATCAGATAAAACCTGAAAGCAAAAAATAATAATGTGGTGTCATAGACAATAATCAAGATGAAGCACCGATGACGAAGTCTCGAGGAACTTGAATAAAGTACAAAACACCAAAGTGCTAACCAAGAGCCTGGGATACTTTCTGACAATATCAGCAATCTCTTCAAGCTGCTCCTTAGGATACACAGACCCTGTTGGATTAGATGGAGAGCACAGAATCAAGAGCCTTGATTTTTCGTTGATCACCGAAGCAAGTGACTCTGGCTTTAGCAGGTAATTGTCTGATATGCTTGTCGGGAGGATTACTGGCGATGCACCAGCCAGCCTAGCCATCTCAGGGTAACTGACCCAATATGGTGCCGGTATCAAAACCTAAGATAAGATGACGCTCAACATATCAAAATCATGTTGTAGAATGTTGCAGTTCAGGGAACGAAAAGAACACCACAATAATAATAGAACTTGTGTCATCCAGATTCAGCTACACTACTTGAAGTTAAAAAAAAATGGCTTGCAATGATTTTTTCTCTCTTGTAACATAAACAAAGACAAGCACTTCATGCTATTATTTTCACGACATTCAAATATTAGTGTTAGTGTAAAAGAATACTCATCTAAAACCAATAGCAAGAGAGATTATAACAATATGCACACACAACATTGCTTACAGGGTTTGTTTGATCCAGTCTAAGCTACATACTAGCAATGAAGCACTGCGACTTGGTAGAATGGAGCAAGACCATAAGATTTTTTATTACAATACAGAAGAATCAAGCAATTAGCTAGGTCTTACGGACTTTCGGAAAGTGATAAATGGTCACGGGATTCACTGCTTTCGCATCAAACAGGTTTCAGTTTAACTAAGTTGAATCAATCAGACGGCTTGCTTGTAGGTTGATGTTTTCAAAGAAATAGTAACATACTATCAACATACAAGCATTTGATGCTACTTATGTCATGGACACTCGGACAATTAACCTGATAATATATAAGAACGGTTCTCCAAAAGAACTGAATAGAGAGATGAAAAATGTTACCTCGTCACCAGGCGAGCAAACGGCAAGCACAGCTTGTGTGATACACTGCTTGGCTCCATTGCTCACTAGCACCTGATCCGGAGTGTAGGATAGACCATTCTCCTCTGCATATCAAGAAAGAACATCGGGGTCGTTAAACTTCATAACCAATCTAGCAAATCAAAAAATGAGGAATGCAGCTGCACACACCCTGAAGTTTGTTACAGATAGCCTTCCTCAGCTCCATAGTCCCGGCATTGGGTGTGTATCTTGTAGACCCATCCCTGATTGCATTCATCCCAGCCTGGACCGAAGCAACAACCAAAATGTTTACCTCCAACGTTGTACAACAATATATCATTAAAATACATTACTCTGAGCTCTAGCCTGAGATTCAAAGTTGATATGGTTCCAAAAGAAGCAGCCAATTCATTTTGAAACTATCTACGATTAAGCTGACTAGCACATTCACCTAACGCCCGGAGGAAACGCATTTCACAAGATCCGGATAATTAATTATACCACGATCAAGACCAATAACGGTTCGTCCCTTCATCACTTGAGAAAAGGAACAATTAAGAACGGCGTGCTCACCTCGGCGATCGGGGCCGGTGTGTCGAAGTCCGGCTCCCCGGCGGCGAGGCCGATGACGGGCACGCCGGCCAGGCGCAGCGCCGTGGCCTGGTCGGTGACGGCCATGGTCTTGGACGGCCGGAGCGCGCTCACCCGTGGGCTGATGGACGTGTCCACCGCCTCCGCCCGCACAACCACCGTCCTGGACTGCATCGCGTGCTTCCCTCGCCGCGGCTCCCAAGCCCTGCGCAATCACGAGACGAGCAGGCTGTCACCAATGGGGACAGTACACGGACGACGGCAACGAGAGATGGATTGGCAGCGAGAGAGACGAAGAGGGAGAGACAGCAGCCGCGAAAACGCTCACCTGGGGAAGGAGACGGAGTTTGTGGCGGAGGATTTGGTGGGGACAGTGAAGGATGGGGAGGACGAGGGGGTGGTGAGGGAGGAGGAAGCCATTGGAGCAGTGGGTCTTGCCTTCTTGGCGGCTGGTGAGTTGTTGCGAGGTGGGTTATAGCAGCTTGGGAAGGGGAAGGTGGTGGCGGTAGGTGGTCGCCGCCGTAGACTCTCGGGTTGGTGCCGAAAACTGGATGGTTTTCTGAGCTCGTTTCAGTTGTCCCGATTCTGTTAGGTGCTGAAGGATTCAGCATCAGCTAAGTTTTCTTCCTTTTGTGACGACTACCAGTGAAAGTTGATTCATTAATTCGCCGGAACAATGAGAAAGGAGTGTCATGATGAGTAGGTAATCAGTTGCCTACCGTTTCTGCATGACTTCTTGCATAAAAGCAAGCAACCAACTGATTTTAAGAGAGGAGTAATCTCCCGTGTTTTGGAGCTGGGATCCATCTTGTCTTTGTGCAGTCCCGCAAAGACCCAGCACAAAAGGACAGCATTAGCAGCAAGCATTCAGTTCAAATGGTAGCTCAGTAAATCCATTTCCAGATTTAGGTACGATGATGACTCTCACCCCACTCCCAACAAAGTCCTAGTACGACCATCAGGGTACCAAAAATCAAACAAACTGCAACCACCGTGCGATGGATGCTGCTC
The DNA here is from genome assembly GCA_000970635.1 of Eragrostis tef. Lineage (NCBI taxonomy): Eukaryota > Viridiplantae > Streptophyta > Magnoliopsida > Poales > Poaceae > Eragrostis > Eragrostis tef. The sequence goes on along the minus strand of LAPY01001024.1, from coordinate 36,063 downwards.
AGAAAATTTGCTCAAATGTGAAATCATATAATCCAATTTCTGATCACAATTCTATCAACATGCTAGTACACAGCAAACATGTAAGTTCTAGTTTTCTTACAACAGGGCTGCTGCTAAACCAAGTTTGAAAAAAGTAACTGAACTAGCGTGGGGCGTTCTGGGCTAGAGATCTATCTGATACACATCCAGTAAAGGGGAACAAATGAGCATTTCAACCCCCCTGACAAAGCCGGAATAACAGTGAGGATTCTTCTCCTCAATCCTGTTTGCTCATTCTCATAACAGGGAAACATGACAGCCCAAAATTGGAGCATAAATGAGTCTTGTAGACAGCTATAGGCTAATCAGCGAGTGAATAGCAAAGACCAAGCTGTGATAAATTCCAGACACGCTATTAAGAACGGAGCATTTTCACTTTGGGACCTGACTTCTTCATCTGCCGAGCCCTTTCTTTCTCCTCTTTCTTTCGGAGTGCTTCAGCGCTTAATTTGGCCTCTGCCTCCTCCATAAGTTTCTTCTTTTCAGCCTTTTTCTTTTGGAGGGCCTCCTGCCTTGCACTCTGAAGTTCCTTGAAAGCCTCCTGAGCGGCCTTTGTTCTTGCTGTCTCAGTTTTTGACCGGGCCTGCCATTGGCACGGGTAGGGGTAGCATTAGACAATATAATCATAGAATGATAGAGAACTAAGCAGAGGAGAGGAGGATCCTTACATGGGAACTGAGCTTATAACGTCCAACCAAATCAATGTAGTATGGTATAAGAGCAACTAATCTTGTCATCTCAGACATGTTGTTTGCATCAGGTAGCACAAATTTGAACATGAGGACCTTCTTGTAGGAGCCTGGCACTTGGTCTGAAAAATGAAGCGAGATGAACCACTTTCCTAACTTCTCGAATGCTTTGCATTATACGAAGTTATACGATGATAGAGAACTAAGCAGAGGAGAGGAGGATCCTTACATGGGAACTGAGCTTATAACGTCCAACCAAATCAATGTAGTATGGTATAAGAGCAACTAATCTTGTCATCTCAGACATGTTGTTTGCATCAGGTAGCACAAATTTGAACATGAGGACCTTCTTGTAGGAGCCTGGCACTTGGTCTGAAAAATGAAGCGAGATGAACCACTTTCCTAACTTCTCGAATGCTTTGTCACCGAGGACCTGGAGACAATGGATTATTAGAAGCATACTCCGTAGTATGGTACATTGAACACAAGATAAAATGCCAGTTTATCAGGTCGCATCAGCTTGTTTTTCAAATTTGGTCTAGCTTAATATTAGGCCTTGGGTCTTAATACAAGATCCAAGTGCAAACAGGCAACAGCTAGCTTACATTTGTATTAATTAGTCCTACCTAAAAATATGAAGATGAAACCACAGTATATGGTTCATGATCTTTAAAACCTGATTTAGGTCCTATCGTGCTCAATATAAACACAGTACCATATAATCCAGCTTTTGACAGATTCCAAGCCACTAAGTGGGTTTTGGCGCAAGTCTAAATATCATATCAAATCTTCCCACTGAAACGAGACAGTAACTAACCCACACCTGTATCATATCATTCAAAACAGAAGCTACTTCAATCATTAAAGCCTAATGCTACTTTGTGGAATAACAAGGGCATAAATTCAATTGACGCCAGTTCTCCCTGAACATGCTGACCTCATGTTGCAAATTCAAATCCGAAATTTGCCCAGCATAACTTCACAACTTCAACCTAATTCAAAAGGTAGCACATACAACATGTGCAAGAAAAGTGATGCTATCGCAAAACATGATTTCGATCTCTATACTACTCTCACCAATCAAGATTAATTGATGCTGGAGATTTTTCACAAAGGCACATAAATGCTTTTGGAAGTCCAATTATACACCTCATAAACCCATATCCATTCGTATTTACATTAGTGAATCGGCAAAAAATCACTTATAGCACTCAATATGCGCTAAGAAAGATTCAAATTCGGCATGCAGTAGACAGGATTACTACTACTTAGACAGGGGAAACAAATGAGAAGAGACTTGCTGTTGCAGCGACAAGTCCTTGTCAGAGCTGAAGCCGGTGTGAGCATCAATTTTTCTTGTGGGGAGCACTCCTTAACGTTCAAAAGCTATAATAGGTCCATCTTAAAGAATTAACTATATCAAAATCAGTAGAACCATTGTCAGCAGCACTCTTAAGGTAAGCATCTAACTTAACCATCTTACCCCAAGGAAGCATTCCTTAAAGTTCAAAAGCTATAATAGATCCATAGTAAAGAAATTTAACTACATCGAAATCATCAGAATCATTGTCAGCGGCACTCTTAAGGTATGTATCTAACTTAACCATCTTACCCCAAGGGAAGCATTTACTGAAGTGATCCACAACGAAAATTCAGAATCAAAGCAAGCAAAGTAAGTTCTCACCTGATCTAGCACAGCTTCAGTTATCATATCTCCAGCAACCTCCTTTGACTCAGCAACCACAGAAAGCTCTTCTGCAACCCACTTCCTCCCAGCTGGTGCTGACGTGAGAACCCCCGCAAACTTTTGCAGATCCCTCTCCTCCTTCTGCATCATCTTGGCCGCCTTCTTCCTGGCCACTGCCAGGACCACGTGGTCCATGGCTTCATCGTTCATGACCACCTCGAAGGTGATCGTGTCCTTCCTGGGGAACACGAGCTCCACCAGCTTGGACAGCAGGTCGTGCCGGGCGCGCATCTCCATGGTGGCGAGCATCCCCTGGCAGAACCGCCTCCCGCTGGCGTAGAACTTGAACACGTCCTGGCCCTCCTTGAGCAGGAGCGGCGTGTCCTTGCCGTCGCCGGTGCCGAGGAGGCTGAAGTTCTTGTCGAAGATGGAGTCCCTGGTGGCGAACTTGGTGGCCCAGGCGAGCGCGATCGTCTCGTTCTGCTTCTTCCCCGTGAAGTAGTTGATCACGAAGCAGATCAGGAAGCTGACGCAGGCGATCTCGATGTAGAAAGCGCGGAGGAGCTCACGCGGCGTCCTGGGCGCCGCCGGAGCGGCCC
>LAPY01001024.1:20532-32801 GCA_000970635.1 Eragrostis tef | reverse complement strand
GCTTCGGCTGAGGGATCTGACGGGCCGGCCTCGGCCGGCGCGGAGGAAACGTCCGGAGACACAGCTTCCGGCACGGGTATGCCCTCGAACTCGTCCTCGTCCCAGAGATCGAGCGCGGGGGTGGGGTTAGGTGGCGTGGGCGTGGTGGGGTTAGGGTTCGGCGTGGATGTTGTCACGGGAGGCGAAGGAGCGGAGGTGGAGAGGGAGATGGTCGGAGGCGGGGGGAGATCGACTTCGATCCCTTCGTCGTCATCGTCGGCGTCGACGCCGGCGGCGGCGGAGGGGAGCTCGTCGGAGTCGAAGCCCTCGAAGTTGGCGGCCAGAGAGAGGGAGAGGTTAGCGGCGAGGAGCAGCAGGAGGAGGAGGGCCGCGCGCGGCGGCCGGATCCAGCTCGCCGCCGCCATGGCTGGGAAGGAGGAAGGGGACTGAGGAAGACGAAGTGGTTGCTGTTAACTAAAGCGGCGGGGCGGGGAAGGTGGGATAGGAGTAGGACGGACAGATAGAGCCGTGTGAGTTCGTGACTGTGGAAGTGGTTGGTTGATCGTTGGATCGGATCTACTATTTTCTGTATTTCGATTGTGCAGATGCAGGCGCGAGATGTGAAATGTATTGCACAGTACCAGATAAAAATAACACCGAATTATTAAGAGTTTTTTAATTCGATTCAACGCTGCTCAGCATACCATAACACCGACTCGCTCAACAATTCAATTGATGATGTTAGGATAAGTTCTTAAACTTTTTATCACAAACAATTCATCCAGTTCGTCTCGCTAAGCGGCTTCTTTGCAGCAGCTACAGTGTTTCAGTTATTTCTTCTGCAGCAGCTACAGTATTTCTGCAGTCGCTACAGTGTTCGCAGTTATTTTTTCGCAGTTACAGCCTACCAAACACCTCGAATATGAGGGATTACTTAGGCTCTGTTTGGCATGGTTCTAGATTCAACTAAAAATATTTTAGATTCAATTTCTCTGGTTTTGTTTATTTTTTAGCTTGTTAGATAGATTCACTAATTCTGAAAATAGTGGGTGTCGGTCAAATTAAGAAACGGGGAAACGACCTTTTATTCTTTTCTCATGTAATAATGTTTCTCTCTTAATTCAAACTCTTAAAAATGTTTAGCACAGATTTAGTGGTGAGAAATCGAAGGTTTCTTACTGCCAAACGAGACTTTAAGAAGACTGCAATTTTATCACTTCCACGAGGCTATGCACGCAAAATAACTCGCCTCTTTCGTCCTAACACTCCGGCTCAGTCCGACTCTGTGCTCCGCCGCGCACCCACCCGATGGAGGAGCTGCAGGCCGCCGTGACGGAGCACCTGGACCAGGTGTCGGGCCTTGTCCAGGCGCTTTCCTCCGAGCTCCGCCGCGGGATGGGGCCCGCCGCCGATAACCTGCGCGCCTTCGTCCACGCCGTCGACTGGACGGTAAGTTCCCGATCTCCAAGAAGAGATCGCATCCGCGGATCACCAAAATCTTGTCTTCTTTTCCCTCTCCCTTTGGAGCTAACAATGGCATGGTTTTTGAATATGTGCAGGAGCCATGGCTGTTGTGCCTGATGGTATTCCACGTGATTCTGCTAATTACCTCTGTTGGGTTGCGGCGAAACGCCAACTTACAGCTCTTCTTGTTGTTTCTTGCCTGTGAGTTCTATATTGTTTCTCCTGTCCTTACGCTGTAGTATGCTTGGTCAATCGACTATTGAATCTTTGTTGAGGGAAAGAGTCCATTGTTCCATCAGCAGCAAAACTTAACAATTTTGAAAATTTGTAGTTTGAGATTTCGTTTGGACAAAATGTGATTCAGGTGTTGGTGCAGCATGTTTTCTTTAGCTCTATGCGCTGGTGCCGTTCGATTTAGATCCTTTTGTGCGAAGTGAATCCAAGGCATTGCAATTTAAGGAGAACACTGTTTAGTGAATATATATTCCGTTAGAAAAAGGTAGCATGGCGTAGATAATAGTTAGGACAAGTATTTTGCAGTTGGATGATTGCTTGTGTGCTCCTTGTATCCACATTCTTACTGTCATATAGAAAGCTTTAACGGTATTCTGGTACAAGTTACTTATTCTGATTTGGGAGGGAGAAAAAGAATAATCAGTAACAATATGTATATTATATCACATTATTCTGCAGTACTGCGTTACAGTATAAGTTCCACATGATTGGAAAATTGGAACCTGGCATTTTGATATGATCACTTTTCTGATTGGGTCATGGTTTGCCTGTGCAGATTCAGGAGTGTATATGGCTGAAAAGATGAACAGATACCTTGGAGAGCACTGGCAGAGCTTCGCTAGTCGGAATTACTTTGATCGTGCTGGAGTTTTCATCTCTGTTGTGTGGTCTGGGCCCCTTATCTTTGTATCTATTATCAGCGTGGTTAGTAAAATGCTGACTTGTCTCGTTGAAAGTTTCCTCATTATAGTCTGCTGTCTATTTGCAATTCAGCTTATGCTGTTCTATTCAACTCTTTCCGATTCCAGATTTGCAGTCTCATTACATTATGTCGGATGATGGTGAAATGGAAGAGAGCAGAACTTAGGCACCGGGCACAACTTGCTCGTAACAAGCAGGACTGAGAGAAGAAATTTTTATTTTGGTAGAACTGAGTATTTAGAGACATTGATCTTTGATGAAGCTGGCAATTAAGAGTTAGAAACAAGTGCTATTGCTATTGTTACTGATCATGAACTGTAATAGCAGCTCAGCCTGCTGCCTCATCAAAAGAAGAACATGGGATTGTTTTGGCTTGTATATGCACTACAAATACGGAATGTAATTTTGTTTGAGACAGGATATGATAAGTTTGCAGCTGTCATGGTAGCAAGTTTTGCTTCCTATGATCCAATAGATAGCTGTTTGGCGGAGTGAAAAGATTCCCAAAAGCATAATTTGAAATGCTTACACTTGGTAACTATTATGTATCAGCTGGATCTTTTCTTATTACACCACGGTGTATAAAATCGTGCATACTTGTTAGTACCAAATTTTCAGGTACTTGCAATATAAACAAACTCACGTAGGCTGAGTGGTTATGAAGTCTACAGCTTCTTAGCTGCGAGAGAATTCCTGAACTTTTTCCTGAACAAGAAAAAGCCCAGACTGCCAAGCAATGGCCAAGAAGTTACAACAGCAATGTAAGCAAGCAACCAGACTGACCTCCCCTGGGATCGAGCGAGCTGGTTCACAGATCTCTTGACAGGAGCAATGGCATCACGGATTTTGTTCAAATATACTTCTTGCTGTTCTTGTGATCCTCCATGGCCTGAATCGGGCACCTCATTCCCTTGTGAGTTTGTATTATCCCCACTATCATGCTTATTCTGAATTTCTCCAGTGTTTTCATTTTGTTGCACAGCAGCCATGCCATCATCGAGTTCGGATTCACCCTGGCTATCATTGTCATGACCATCATTTGTTACTGCAGCTACCATTCCATCTTCCATGAAGCTCACATATGGGCTCTTGTCGATCGACAATTCCAATGAAGTGTGCAAACCATGCTCTTGAGCCTGCAATTAACTAAGGCACGTTATATCATGCCACCAAAAGCTGATATCCGAACTAGCAATCACCACCTTTGGCCGATGCATGTAGTGGCTATCATGTAGAGCACAGAGGAACTCGGAAACAGCCCTCACCCACCTACAAAGCATTTAAATAAATATAGACAGGAGTCGCATCATAAACTGAAAATGAAATGCAAGTGGAAAGCAAATTGAAAAAAAAATAAAGAGGCTTAAGAGAGAGCACTGGCAGAGCTTCGCTAGTCGGAATTACTTTGATCGTGCTGGAGTTTTCATCTCTGTTGTGTGGTCTGGGCCCCTTATCTTTGTATCTATTATCAGCGTGGTTAGTAAAATGCTGACTTGTCTCGTTGAAAGTTTCCTCATTATAGTCTGCTGTCTATTTGCAATTCAGCTTATGCTGTTCTATTCAACTCTTTCCGATTCCAGATTTGCAGTCTCATTACATTATGTCGGATGATGGTGAAATGGAAGAGAGCAGAACTTAGGCACCGGGCACAACTTGCTCGTAACAAGCAGGACTGAGAGAAGAAATTTTTATTTTGGTAGAACTGAGTATTTAGAGACATTGATCTTTGATGAAGCTGGCAATTAAGAGTTAGAAACAAGTGCTATTGCTATTGTTACTGATCATGAACTGTAATAGCAGCTCAGCCTGCTGCCTCATCAAAAGAAGAACATGGGATTGTTTTGGCTTGTATATGCACTACAAATACGGAATGTAATTTTGTTTGAGACAGGATATGATAAGTTTGCAGCTGTCATGGTAGCAAGTTTTGCTTCCTATGATCCAATAGATAGCTGTTTGGCGGAGTGAAAAGATTCCCAAAAGCATAATTTGAAATGCTTACACTTGGTAACTATTATGTATCAGCTGGATCTTTTCTTATTACACGAGTATAATAAACCTGTGCATACTTGTTAGTACCAAATTTTTAGGTACTTGCAATATAAACAAACTCATGTAGGCTGAGTGGTTACAAATTCTACAGCTTCTTAGCTGCGAGAGAATTCCTAAACTTTTTCCTGAACAAGAAAAAGCCCAGACGGCCAAGCAATGGCCATGACGTTACAACAGCAATGTAAGCAAGCAACCAGACTGACCTCCCCTGGGATCGAGCGAGCTGGTTCACAGATCTCTTGACAGGAGCAATGGCATCACGGATCTTGTTCACATATAGTTCTTGCTGTTCTTGTGATCCTCCATGGCCTGAATCAGGCACCACATTCCCTTGTGAGTTTGTATTATCCGCACTATCATGCTTATTCTGAATTTCTCCAGTGTTTTCATTTTGTTGCACAGCAGCCACGCCATCATCGAGTTTGGATTCACCCTGGCTATCAATGTCATGACCATCATTTGTTACTGCAGCTACCATTCCATCTTCCATGAAGTTCACGTATGGGCTCTTGTCGATTGACGATTCCAATGAGGTGTGCAAACCATGCTCTTGTGCCTGCATTCAACTAAGGCACGTTATATCATGCCGCCAAAAGCTGATATGTGAACTAGCAATCACCACCTTTGGCCGATGCATGTAGTGGCTATCATGTAGAGCACAGAGGAACTCGGAAACAGCCCTCACCCACCTACAAAGCATTTAAATACATATAGACAGGAGTCGCATCATAAACTGAAAATGAAATACAAGTGGAAAGCAAATTATATATAAAAAAAGAGGCTTAAGGATGCAACTGTCCCTGTCCCTGGCAAATGAAATAGCTATAGATAATGTAATGTACGCACTTATACATCCTAATACCTGATACAAGTTTCTTTGGTGCGGAAACCATGCACTTGCCAAAATCAACTTACCATAGCCTTCCAGCACTTAGGCCTTCAAAGAAAGCAAGATGTCCACCATTAGGAGTAGTTGCCAAAACAATGTTTTTGTTCACCCTAATCATCAAATGTTGACTTCATCAATGAAAAGAATGAAAGGAATAATCAGAACGGTGAGCTTTTGTAACATTTCGTTTACCTGCATTCATCCCAGGGAATGGCCTCCCTTGTGCAAAGGGGGTCGTCTAAAGCACTGATACAAAGCAAGGGAACCGATACATTACCAATATAGTTTGCACTGCTGCACCTGCGGTAGAATGTGTCTACTGTCTAAAAATAATTAGTCATTTTAGGGAAGTCATTTTGCAAAATTATACAACATCTAAGGGACTATAAAATTAAATTATACAACACCTAACAACACATCATTATTCTTGAGTTGCATCTATAATAATGTTACAAAAGTTGTTTATTCATGCTTAAGTAACTTGAATTGTACGATGTAAATACTCTTTAAATACAAACTTGAAAATGCGGATTGCCTGATTTGCTAATATATATATATCTCATCTCCTCCATAAAAGTGAAAGTGTTGCTATGCCATCAGTCCAGAACTGTAAAACTGTAAAACCCAAAGCTCTAACCTCATGCAGCTAGTGATCAACTTTCAGTAAATCCTACAACCCTTTTTATTATTGCCGCTATCAGCAGCATGCGGTGCAAGCATTCTATGTTCCATCATGAGGAAGAACCATGTTCATGGTGCGGGTGCCACTGCTACTAGTGAGGCCACAAATACCATAATCAATCCCATAAGCTCAATTTTTCGTGTCCTGCTTGGATGTGATCAAACAACAGACCCCAACTGCCAACAATGGTATAGAGTAGACACCACTGATATATGCTTTCTGCGTGGTGCAGTCTGTTCGATAGCTATGCTTTCCTGATTTTTTTGACAAATTTTAGAATACTTTAACATGCTTGAATTTGCTTATAGGGATGCCAAACCTTTTAATCTAAATTCACACACTATTATGAATGTACAACAAATGGTTTACTCATGCCATTGTGATATACCTAACCAACGTAACCAACAATATGCATGGTAAAGAAAGAGTCTGAGGTCAGGTCACTTCTATCTAATGGAAAGAGTAATTTACAACCGGCAGCCATGCCATCATCGAGTTCGGATTCACCCTGGCTATCATTGTCATGACCATCATTTGTTACTGCAGCTACCATTCCATCTTCCATGAAGTTCACGTATGGGCTCTTGTCGATTGACGATTCCAATGAGGTGTGCAAACCATGCTCTTGTGCCTGCATTCAACTAAGGCACGTTATATCATGCCGCCAAAAGCTGATATGTGAACTAGCAATCACCACCTTTGGCCGATGCATGTAGTGGCTATCATGTAGAGCACAGAGGAACTCGGAAACAGCCCTCACCCACCTACAAAGCATTTAAATACATATAGACAGGAGTCGCATCATAAACTGAAAATGAAATACAAGTGGAAAGCAAATTATATATAAAAAAAGAGGCTTAAGGATGCAACTGTCCCTGTCCCTGGCAAATGAAATAGCTATAGATAATGTAATGTACGCACTTATACATCCTAATACCTGATACAAGTTTCTTTGGTGCGGAAACCATGCACTTGCCAAAATCAACTTACCATAGCCTTCCAGCACTTAGGCCTTCAAAGAAAGCAAGATGTCCACCATTAGGAGTAGTTGCCAAAACAATGTTTTTGTTCACCCTAATCATCAAATGTTGACTTCATCAATGAAAAGAATGAAAGGAATAATCAGAACGGTGAGCTTTTGTAACATTTCGTTTACCTGCATTCATCCCAGGGAATGGCCTCCCTTGTGCAAAGGGGGTCGTCTAAAGCACTGATACAAAGCAAGGGAACCGATACATTACCAATATAGTTTGCACTGCTGCACCTGCGGTAGAATGTGTCTACTGTCTAAAAATAATTAGTCATTTTAGGGAAGTCATTTTGCAAAATTATACAACATCTAAGGGACTATAAAATTAAATTATACAACACCTAACAACACATCATTATTCTTGAGTTGCATCTACAATAATGTTACAAAAGTTATTTATTCATGCTTAAGTAACCTGAATTGTACGATGTAAATACTCTTTACATACAAACTTGAAAATGCGGATTGCCTGACTTGCTAATATATATATCTCATCTCCTCCATATAAGTGAAAGTGTTGCTATGCAATCAGCCCAGAACTGTAAAACCCAAAGCTCTAACCTCATGCAGCTAGTGATCAACTTTCAGTAAATCCTACAACCCTTTTTATTATTGCCGCTATCAGCAGCATGCGGTGCAAGCATTCTATGTTCCATCATGAGGAAGAACCATGTTCATGGTGCCACTGCTACCAGTGAGAGGCCACAAATACCATAATCAATCCCATAAGCTCAATTTTTCGCGTCCTGCTTGGATGTGATCAAACAACAGACCCAACTGCCAACAATGGGATAGAGTAGACACCACTAATGTATGCTTTCTGCGTGGTGCAGTCTGTTCAATGACTATGCTTTCCTGATTTTTTTTTGACAAATTTTAGAATACTTTAACATGCTTGAATTTGCTTATAGGGATGCCAAACCTTTTAATCTAAATTCACACACTATTATGAATGTACAACAAATGGTTTACTCATGCCATTGTGATATACCTAACCAACGTAACCAACAATATGCATGGTAAAGAAAGAGTCTGAGGTCAGGTCACTTCTATCTAATGGAAAGAGTAATTTACAACTGGATATTTAATGATGATTCAGTTACTTATATCCAAACTGTTCAAATGCACTTGCTTCTGACTATGAGCAATAGGGATTCCATCCCCTATTTCACAATCTATTTCTGCTTTCAATCAAATATGTGGCTTGCTGTATTCAACTAATTTCAATGAAATGGAAAATCTAGCCATCAATGAAGAGTAATAAAAGATAATGAAATTGGACGTGGCTCAGGGATGTTGGACAATCAAATATTAACACTTCGCTTGTCTTAGATAACCAGAAAGTACATATCTAGCATTAGAAAGCATACCTCATATTTTGCAACAACACAAGTGGCATGACGGTCAAATTCACGAATCGAGCGTGACTGATGAAGGAAAAACAAAATAAGAATGGATAAGAACAACCCTTTTGTATGATCAGCTAATTTACTCAAACAAAGTCAAAATTCTGCTTAAATGAACTGTAATTCATTGTTTCCTTAGTGCGACCTGGAAACCACAAAACTATGATAAGGACTGCACATGTGAATGAATATGAGAAAATTGATGAGTAGCATACCGATGTAATAGCTTCCCAGTTTGCAAGTCGTGCCAAGACTGGTTGGTGTCTGTAAATATAATAAAATGCAAAAACTACTGAGTGTCAAGCGAAAACATAACCCATCTTGGTGATCATAAAAGGCAAAGCACCATGGGCAACCAATCAATGTACCAAGATTTTATTAGGTGCTTAGTAAACATTAGAAAAGGATAGGAATGCACAAAACTGTGACATTCCAGACAATTAAATTACCAAAATTTTGTTTCTAGGTAATTTGATTATCTGAAATGCCATTATGCCAAATGTAATTCGTGTATAAATTCACAAAAGAACTCTCACAAATACTACCATAAGATAAAAACCAACAGTAAATAATCCATATTTTTTTTTTTGCACTAGAGATAACACAGAAATTCGTAAAAGCCAGAGCTCCTTACACATGAGTACTTAGTACTTAGTTACTTACTACCCGAGTTATCCACAATTCAATACATGCGTGTTTCAACATAATTAATATAATACTGGGCATAAATAACATGTGGGGAGGTGATGTATTGGGATTTTTTTCCTCTCTTAATAGAATGATGCACAGGTCTCCTGCGTATCCGAGAAAAAAAAAATACTGGGCATCGTTATCATTACATAAGTGGGGCATTCCATCGTCACTTTACATTATTCAATATAATGGTCAAGGCATGCCGAGTTAAGCAGCCTCCTAAATTCCTAAGTGATCAGAGAAAATGATAGTGTCTAATGACTAATCTACTTGCAGAGGTCTTGGGTGCAATAAGATGATGGTTTTGATTAATCATTCAAATGAGGAGCCTCAGAACAAGGTCGCTCAAGAGAGAGAACTAACGGTATAAGTCAGCCTTGGCTTCAACGTTGACATCATAAAAACTGATAGCATATTAACATTTGACAGAATATGTGCATGGCACTATTTGTTACGGATGTATTTGCTGGCAAATTCTATTAACGCCAGAAGAAGGATACGATCAGGCCTACGGCTTCGTCTAGTGGTAAGTGATGAAGACCAGTGGTTCAGTTTGGTGAATGGTGTGTGCCGTTACCTCTCTAATCACACAAAGTTCAGCTGCTTTGGGAGTGGAAATGAGTGAAGAACATTTTACGTAGAAAGTTAGGAGCTTGCTAGCACCACGTATATGATAACTCAGTGCTTAATAAGTAACCATGTATTATTTGAGTTGCACTGCGGCTCATAAGAATTTCTCTACATTATATCTGGCACCAAAAATTTTGGACTACTTACTGACCACTGCTGTTGGTATGTAACTTCTGGTAGGTTTCGTGAGAACGTGTGGAAATTTTAGCCTCTATATCAAAGGGTGAAAATTTTGAACAGCTGTGATGCTATTGAAACTAAGGCTGTTTGAAGTAACCAACATCATATAAAAAAGAATGGAGGCAGTATTTAGTGGGGAAAACGCTAACAAGTACATACAGTTTTGCATATCCTTTGAGACCAATTGCAAGAGCTCTATCATAACATCGCTGCACAAGCTTGCGTGAAATAAATCTGTTGGTCACCTGCATAATTGAGACATACATTGGTGAAAATCCAAGAGCAAGTTGGCATGCTGAAGAACTAGAAGAGTAACATTTGTAGTTCATTACTAAGGTAATAAGACAATTAAGCGTGTAAGCGAATAGAAATAAAAAGGAAGTGTACTAAAAAAACTCAAGTTTTGTACAGTAAATATTCGAATCAAAATATTTCTGCATAAAGTAACAATACTAAACACAAAAAAAAAGAATAGCAAAGTTACATTAAGTTATTCAATTGTAATCACTAACCAGGAGATCCCAGGGTGAACAAATAGATGCAGCACCAGCTATAGGCGTATCCTCACCTTCTTCTCCAAGATACTTGACCTAAAGAAGCAATATATGCAAAATGTCAATGCTCACTACTCAGATCGTTAGTAAATAACTGCCATAGTAGATTTCCCATAAGAACAGGGGTGGGCAGGAAAACCGGACCTACCAGAATATTGGCACCTATGCTTGTTCCAACAGTGAATAGTGGAGCGTTTGGATACCTTTGATGAAGGAAATTAAGAACTTCACGCATATCTTCCGTCCATCCAGCATTATAAAAGCAATCGGACTGCCAAAAAAAAGAAGGAAAAGCTAAAATTGAGTAACAATTACCAGCTGAACCTTGTCTCAGGCACTGACGTTTGTGATGATTTTTATGGTTGAAAACATGTATTCAAGGTTTAAATAAATTAACAAGAATTATTGGTTGAAAGAATGCAGAAACCATATGTTGTCAAAAGATATTCTTTGTAAAAGAAATTACCGTTATGGAGATGCCACCCAGACCCCTGTGATTGCTTACGACAACATTCCATCCTTCCCCTGCCATAGAAAAGACCAAGTGCTTCACATACTGCAACAAAACTCTAGCGTCTCATTAGAATGCCAAAAATGACACACAGTCATATGATTTGGTAGAGTAATTGCAGGAACTTACAGCAGCACTAGAATCACTAGTTAATCCAGGTATCACAACAAGTAGGGGTGTAGAATCATCCTTAGAGATGGTTTCATCACAAGAATCGGTATCTTCGGCTGCAACACAGCACCAAAGCAAAAGGTTAATTATCCCTTGCTTGCTGGTCAATCTTAAACTACCAAAATCCTGCAGAACCTTCCAGATCAGCGGCTAGTAACCAATCCAAAGCAATGGTTCCACCATCACGAACAGTGTAGAGCTGCCTGAAATATTACAGTTCAATCACTGTGACATATTGGCAGTAGTGAACTTTCTACAGCACTGCAAGAGAATTCGAGGTTCAAACTAATGTCTGCCACAGAACAGTTGCTATTTGACCACGCGCTCCCAAATAACTGATTGAAACAAGTTAAGTCCAGACATTCTGTTTAGTGTTTAATGTTTCAAACTCAAGCCAAATGTAAACGGTATGCATGAAGGGAGGGAATGCATCCTGTGCTCCTTCCGTGATGTAACAAACACCCCTCCTGCTTTGCGTTCTCGAAAAAAAGCACATCCGTTCTCTGAACTCCCAAAAACCTACTCTTGCATCCCTACAGCATCTACAATGGTATGTAACAGGATTTGCTGTGGAATGTGTGCCGTGAACCAAAATTTGAATAGCAAATTTTATGAAGATATTAACTAGTAGACCTCAGTAAAGATCAGACAGCAACATGAGTCACATGAACATCGTGCCAAAAAAAAATACATGTACAACTACAATGTATTATTCACATTCTTGCAGGAAAATAACAAACAAGCACACCTGGACAAACGCAGTACAGAAATGCGTAATGTTAAGCAGGAATTTACTCCAACCTCCTATAGGTGAACGAAGGCGGTCTGCCCGAGATACTCAAAAACAGCGTCTGCAAATGAGGGCTCGCCAGCCACGGCGTCGCCAGGTACCTACGCAATCAAATTTTTGCATTACTGGATAAAATATCATAAGCAAATTTCCTCAACGGAGCAAATGTATCACGGTTTCATCCCACCTGCCGTGGAGGGAGCGGCACTTGGAGGCGACCCGCTGGTAGACGCGGGACTCGGGATGGAAGGTGAGCACGACGCGCCCGCCGCGGAAGCCGTGCAGGAGGTCGCCGAGGAGGG
>LAPY01001023.1:93028-104512 GCA_000970635.1 Eragrostis tef | reverse complement strand
TGTTAGCAATAGGGAGGGAAGATAGGAGGAAGCAGAAGAACAGAGGAAGAAGAAGGAGAAGTAGTTGGGGAACGAGGAAGGATTGTATTGCAAGTCACAGTGTTTTGGGTTACAATCATTGATACCCTGCCATCAGGCAACGCACGCATATATATCTATCGTCACACTCGGGTCCATTCTGGGCCGGAAGTCCTTGTGCTGGGCTTGCGGGCCCGTTCGCTCTGCCTGGGTTCCCGCCGGAAATCCACCTTGGCGCCAACTCCTGTAGAAGAACCGGCAACAACAGCCGTGCTAACATTCCTCCCCTCTTTGGAACCCGCTTGACCCCAAGCGGGCGCACGCGGAAACAGACGCTTGAGATTATCAACATCTTCCCATGTAGCTAATTCTTCAGACATGCAAGACCATGTAACCAGCACCTGAGTGACCACATCAGATCCACGATTGACCACGCGCTCTTGCAAGAAGGACTGAGGAACCTGAAATTCTGCCGCCTCTGACGGAAGAGAAGGACTGACAGAAGTAGCAGCACCAATAGCTTGTTTGAGTTGAGAGACGTGGAAGACTGGGTGAATTGCACAACTAGTTGGAAGCTTGAGTTCATATGCAGCAGCACCAACACGAGAAATCACCTCGAAAGGTCCAAAGAACTTGAAAGCAAGCTTCTGATTAGATCGCGGAGCCAAGGAGGACTGAATATAAGGCTGTAGCTTAAGGTAGACCAAATCTCTAGTCTGAAAAGTTCGGTCAAAGCGCTTTTTGTCTGCTTGGATCTTCATGCGATTCTGCGCACGAAACAGATGTTGGCGAATGATATCAGTCATCAGGGCGCGCTCAGATAACCATTCTGATAGCTCTGGATGAGAACAGGATGAAGCTGCATCAACACCAAAATGACTTGGGGAATAGCCATACAAGGCCTCAAAAGGGGAACGACCAATAGCAGAGTGGTAGCTGCCGTTGTACCAAAATTCTGCTAAGGATAGCCAGCGACTCCAGTGTTTAGGACATGCGTGAACAAAACAACGCAAGAATGTCTCAAGGCATTGATTAACACGTTCTATTTGCCCATCAGTCTGCGGGTGATATGCAGAACTCATATGCAATTCAACCCGAGCTAAGTCAAATAGCTCTTGCCAAAGCTTGCTGGTGAAGATGGGGTCCCTATCAGATATGATGGCTTTAGGTAGACCATGTAGCTTGTAGATATTATCCATGAACACACGAGCTATACCTTCAGCAGTAAATGGGTGGCGAAGTGGCACAAAGTGAGAGTATTTTGTGAATTTGTCCACAACAACCATTATGCAGTTAGCATTTTGAGAGACCGGCAAGCCATTGATGAAATCCATTGAGACGATTTTCCATGCTCCATCAGGTACTTCTAGTGGTTGCAAGAGACCAGGGTACTTGGACCTGTCTGGCTTAGCTTGTTGGCAAATTGTGCAAGACTGAACAAATGTGGTAACAGATGTTTTCAATCCCTGCCAATAGAACAACTGCTTGATGCGTCTGAGAGTCACTGGTATGCCAGAATGCCCACCCAAAGCACTGTCATGCAGGGCTGCAATGATCTTAGTTTGTAAAGGAATATCAGATCCAACCCAAATTCTGTTTTTGTACCTAAGTATCCCCTGTTGCAGAGTGAAATGGGGGCACAGAGGAAGCATCAACAGATAAGGCTTGCAGTAATTTTTGGACCTAGGGTCAGAAGCATAACTTGCCACAATTTCTTCTAACCACAGAGGAGTAGATGTAGAGATAGCAAAGATAGCAGTTTCAACTGGAGGTCTTCTAGACAGAGCATCAGCTACACTATTTTCAGAACCTTGCTTGTACACTATTTTGTACTGCAATCCCAGCAACTTAGTGAAGAGTTTTTGTTGCCAAGAGGTGTTGAGCCTTTGATCAGTTAAGTGACATAAGCTGCGTTGGTCAGTTCGAATGAGGAAATTCACCATACTGCAGATAAGAACGCCATTTGATCCACTGCCATAAGGATAGCGAGGTACTCTTTCTCATAGGTAGACAGGCCAAGATTTTTGGGGCAGAGGTGCTTACTGACAAATGCCAAGGGATGACCGTCCTGCATGAGAACTGCACCAACACCTGACCCAGAAGCATCTGTGTCAATATAGAATGGCTTTGAAAAGTCAGGCAGAGCCAAGACTGGAGTTGAACTCAGAGCATCTTTGAGAGTTTGAAAAGCCACCTGATGGTCATGAGTCCATACATAAACAGAATTCTTCTTCAATAATTCATTTAAGGGCTTGGCAATGACACCATAGTTCTTCACAAACCTTCTATAGTACCCAGCTAGGCCAAGAAAACTCTTCAACTCTTTGATATTAGCAGGAGCAGGCCATTGCACAATTGCAGAGACTTTTGTAGGATTAGTAGCTACCTCATCAGCACTGATGACATGGCCAAGATAGGATAGTTGCTGTTTGGCAAAAGAACATTTGGAAAGCTTAACTTTCCACTGATCCTGATATAACAGCTGAAGGACCAATCTGATATGTTCAAGGTGTTCTTCATAAGTCGAGCTATAAATGAGGATATCATCAAAGAAAACGATAACACATTTCCTTAACAAGGGTTTTAATGTAGCATTCATAGCGTCTTGAAAGGTTGCAGGTGCACCAGATAAGCCAAATGCAAGGACCTTGAACTCATAGTGGCCTTCATGAGTAGAAAAGGCAGTTTTAAACTCTTCACCCAGCTGTAGACGAATCTGATGGAACCCAGCCCTCAGGTCCAAACTGGTGAACCATTTAGCTTTAGCCAATTCATTGAAAATTTCTTCCAGCAGTGGAATGGGAAACTGTGACTTGACTGTTAGAGCATTTAAGTATCTAAAATCAACACAAAAACGCCAAGTGAGATCCTTCTTCTTAACTAACAGGACTGGAGAAGAGAATGGGCTTTTACTGTGTTGAATAATACCACTCTCAAGCATTTCCTGCACCTGTTTCTCAATTTCAGATTTGAGATTAGGAGGGTATCTGTAAGATCTAATGTTGACAGGGGTAGCTCCAGATATAAGGGGGATAGCATGATCACAGGCTCTTCTGGGAGGCAACTCAGTAGGTTTATCAAACACAGAAGCAAACTCAGACAACAGTTGCTGAATATCAAGAGGTAATTCCTGTAGTAGCACTAAATCCTTGTCAGGTGCTTCCTGTTCCACTATACAGAGTTGGAGCAATGTAGAAGGAGGTAGCTCTGGTAGAATTCCTTGGTTCCATGGGGCTATGTAATTCAAGCCAATCCATTCCAACAATAAGATCATAAGAGTGAAGAGGAATTATCTTAAGAGCAGAAGAAAACTCTAATTCCCCAATACTCCAAACTGCAGTAGGTATCTCAGAAGTGCAAGAGAGGGTATTGCCATTAGCTACTGCAACAGATATCATAGAAGGTAAGGAAGATATGCCAGCTAGTCCTTGTGCCACAACAGAACTCAGAAAAAAATGTGAGCTTCCTGAGTCAATGAGAATAAGAATCTCTTTGCCTTGTACAGAGCCCCACAACCTCATAGTTCTAGGGGTTTCAATGCCTGTGATAGCACCTTGTGATAGAGCCATGAACAACTGGCCATCAGCTTGCACAGTATCAGATTCAGGTGGAGAATCTTCAAAAGAAAGAATATCCCAAAGTTCCTCAATAGCATGCAGCTGTACAGAAGGAGCACATTTATGACCTCTGAACCATTTTTCAGCACATAATTTGCAGAGCCCCTTAGACATCCTGTAAGCACGCAGAGCTTGTAGCTTTTCTGCTGCAGTTTGAGCCCGGGCTGCGTCAGTGCCCCTTTTGTCCTCTGCAACAGATGGTTTATCGATGCGAGGAGGAGGAGGAAGTTGATGAGGACCATGTGGTGAAAACTTGTTTGTATTGGGAAATTCTAGCTTGTGCTTGGCATGATCAGCAATTTGTACTTCAGTCACCTCTTCCTGCAAAAGGGCAAGAGAAACAGCAGTATCCAGATCTTGTGGACGCTGAACCATAATATGTGACTTCACTTCAGGTTTCAAACCATCCATAAAACATTGGTTAAAATAAACAGGATCGGTAACTGAAGCATAAGCATGAAGCTGGTCGACTAATTCAAAGAATTGATCGACATACTCAGTAACAGTGCCAGTCTGTTTGATATGAAACAACTGATGCACTAAAGCCTCGTGTTGATCTCAGCCAAAGCGCTCTAAGACCATGGAGCAAAACTCGGACCAATCAACAGTAGCAACACGTTTCTCTACTAACTGAAGCCATCTAGCAGCTACACCCGAGAAATGCATGGTAGCGACCTTAACCCAATATGAACGATGCACCCCATACATGTCAAAATAGTTCTCACTGCGAGATTGCCACATTTTCGGCTGTTCACCATCAAATTAGGGAAAATTGATCTTAGGCAGTTTAGATGCAGAATGGTGACGAGGCTCATGGGGACTAGAAGGAGCATCATGCGGTGAACCAAACAGCGAAGTGAACTTGGAAGTATCAGTTTCGGGCATACCATTGTGCGGGAGGTGGGTTTGGGCGGACAGCCGCCCAAAGCCAGTCTCCCGACGGTAATGTTCGACGCGGTGCCCATGAGGGCCATCAGCTTGAGATCCGGGCGCCGACGATGTGAAGCGCGCAGTAGCTGATGTGGGGTCGCCGAGGATGCCGGGCTTGGTGTGGATCGGCCCGCGCAACTCGCGATCTAGCTGGGCGGAGAACTTAGAGAGCTCCGAGCGCATGCCGTCGACCGAGGACTTGATGCCGAGGATGGAGTTCTCCATGTGAGGACGCCAGGACTCGAACGCGGTGGCCGTGGACTCGAGCGCCGCCACGCGCGTGGTCGCCTCGGCCTCGAAGCAGGTGAGGCGCTCCGTCGTCGACGCCTCGAACGTCTCCATGTACGACACCACCGTAGAGTCGACTTCAGCACGAACGGCGTCAAAGTCGATCGTGGCGGTGGAAGAAGAGGAAGCCGCCGCAGCCTCGAGTGCGCTGACGCGCGTCTCCCACTTGTCGTCGCCGTTGGTGAAGCGCTTGTCTAACTCCTCCAGGAACGACTTGGTCTTCATCTCGAGCGCGAGCTTCAAGTTGGGGTCGATTGCGCCGGCCATCTTCGCTAGCCGGGTGTAGTGGTGGTGCGAACCTTCCAGATCCGAGGATACAGGGACATCTGATACCAGATGAGAAGTAGTTGGGGAACGAGGAAGGATTGTATTGCAAGTCACAGTGTTTTGGGTTACAATCATTGATACCCTGCCATCAGGCAACGCACGCATATATATCTATCGTCACACTCGGGTCCATTCTGGGCCGGAAGTCCTTGTGCTGGGCTTGCGGGCCCGTTCGCTCCGTCTGGGTTCCCGCCGGAAATCCACCTTGGCACCAGTTCCTGTAGTAGACCCGGTAACAGCAGCCATGCTAACATGCTGCGGCTGGTGCGCGTTGGCGCCGTGCTCGCCTACGACAACAGGCTCTGGGGAGGCACCGTGGAGATGCCCGACGACACGCCGCTCACGGAGGACGACCGGGAGATCAGGGACGTCATCAGGGAGTTCAACGCCAAGATCGCCCCTGATCAGTGCGTCGAGGTCGTGCAGATCCCGAGCGCTGACGGCATCATGCTGTGCCGGCGTATGGTCTGATTGGTGAGCTGTTTAGTGTTTCAGTGGACAAGGCTCTCGACCCACGGCCCTTCATTCTTCCAGTGATGGCGTGTCGATGACAATCTGGTGCGTATGTTCTGATTATTGTGAGGCTGGGGCATGCTGAGGATGTAAACTGGATCATGTAATTAATTACTGTTTCTTGTACTAGCCTATCAACCTGTGCGCATGCACGGGGCTAGTATATTTTTTTCAAAAAAATTATATTTGAATATTAGATATTTTTTCTATAGTTCCATATATATAATATTTATAAATGGACATGAGTTATTTACATTAGAAGATGTGGGAAATTTATACAAAAGTCAATCAGTATTTATGAGCTGATACTTATTTTGTTCAGGCAGCTTTATTTACTATTGGCATCTTGGAAAGACGGGACAATTTCTTACCATCAACTTTAATTATTTAATCCCTGATTTATGATGTTTCTCTATCTCTCTCCGTCCTTTACTCTGAGAGAGCTTTATATTTAAAACCATCCCCTATGCTACCATAGGTATATATGTAACCGTATGCTTATATCCGTGAAACAAATCTGTATTTTCTGTTGAATATAATATCACATATTAATCATAATGATCCCCTTTTGTTTTACCTTACCTAATATATATGTGCTTCGTTTAATATTAGGGGTGACATTAATATTTTTTATGTATTGTGCATGTATATATATGTCAGAGTTGTATTACTCTAAATACTACTTGTCCCGGAGATGTGTTCCACTACTGGAATTATTCCCCAGCCTCCTTACTGTTTTCTATTTCCCTACAAAGCAGCCTAACCAGTTTAGACATGTCATAAACATTTTTCAATGATCACTTGCATTTCCTAGGGAATGAATCTTTCTCCACCGTTTCGATTTCCCAACAAAGTGTTTCCTAAGAAAAATTCCCAAGTTATATAGCAGCGAATTCTGACAAAAGCATGGTTACCTGTGTACGTCACCTCACCCATGTATAAACTGTAAAAAAAGTTGGTTCACTTCTCGATATCCATGCTTTGATATTTTTGTTGTTAGTCTCATGTTGATATTCTGGGGTCTGCATGCTTGTAGATAATCCTTCTCAACCCAGCTTCTGCATGCGCTCTTGGTCATAGATGGATACATGTCGATCCATTGGTCAAGTAGCTCCAGCCGTGGGTATCTTTATCTGGGAAGCGCAAGCTGCTGCTGGCGACGACACCGCGGTCAGCTTCGTGCGGGAGGCGACGGTGACACTGGACATGATCATGCTATCCTGGCCGCGTGCTCCTGCGCCTGTTTGATTAGCCCTGATCTAATCAATTAATCTTGCATGCTAATTAAAAAAGTAATCAATCGAAAGAAAAAAAATAGGGTTCATACAAACTCGCAGCTTCAGCTTTGACTCTTGGGTCTGCTTAACCGAGAAACCGCATCAGCGGCAGTTATTCTTCATCCGCTTCTTCTCCACGTTGCCTTGATTGTTTCCTTGTCTCCCGTGGTGCATCCGTCGTCTGCTCCACATGGACGCCGTGTTCGTGTCTCCGGCCGTGCGCTGGGTGCCATGTTGCCTCGGTGAATTCTGCCAGGTGATATCACGATACTTTAGGATAGGTTTTGTAATGGTAGTGGTGGGTAATTTAGATGTAAATATAGGATGTATTTTGGACACATCAGATCTAATGGTTATTGTTATCATTGATAATAGAATTTAACAAATCGACGGATGGATGTTTTGCTTTTTTATGAGAATTTCTAGCATTTTCTCTGATTAACGTAGAGACACCGAAAGGAGCCTCCAATTAGTAAATATAAGATGCGATTCATATGTAATTAAGAAGACTAAACACGAATAAATTGGAAATATAATTGCATAATCCTAGGATAATTCGTGAGTAGAATCCATTGATCCTAGTCAAATCATGATTAGTCCATATTTTGCTACAATGACATAGGCTAATCATAGGCTAATTAGGATTATTAGAATCTACTCACTAATTACCCGGAGAAACTTCCGATTAGAAAATGCTTACAAGCTGGAAAATCGGAAGTTGGAAGTTCTGCTTTTTACAAATTCACCTATAAAAATACAAGAGTTCGATTTTAATTAGAGAGGAAATTACATGTTCTACAAGGAACCTGTAAGAGTTTCAGCTCCTAAGGCGGCAAGACCTCCCAACCCTATAACATATAGGGCCATGGCCGATTGAGGGTATTCAGTCGACCATGGCCATGGCGCGGCTGTCCTTGACGCACGACGGTGCTGAGAATGTGGTGTGTGTGGCGGCGGCATCAACGGCGGCGTCCACAGAGGCTGCTCCGCAGCACGCAGGTGGCGAGGTCGAGCTGACGCGCAGGAGGACGAGGTGGACGCACGGGGCGAGGGTATGGCCAGCAGAGGAGGCTGGATACCATGCTAGATAGCGAGGAGAGTATTTTGGAGAGACCGATTTTTACCTCAGTTTTTCTATTTTTAGCCAATCAACTTGTTTTACAAAAGCTCTTGGAGATGCTCTTATCCAAAATAGCTGCATCTCCCTTTATTGTAATTAAAAAAAAAGCAGCCACATCTGTCTCGGTCTCTCAATCCTTTTTTTAAAAACCCCCCCCCCCCCCTCGCCTCTGCGATCTTGTTGAAGTTTTGCCACTGACAACATGGTTATCAAGCAGCCAATCCCAGAAAGAGAAAAAGAAGTATGAAGATACGACGTCTGCTTCGCAAAAAAAAAAGTGAGTTTTTTCTCACTGAAAAAGCAAAGGAAAGCATGAATAAAGGGGAATTTTGCATTTCTACTCTTGGTCTGCATTGCTATTGTGATTTTATCTTCTCTCTTTTTAACATTGAGATTTTACATTTGATTTTTCAAACTGAAGTGTGAACTTACCCCTATTGGGGGTAAAACTGCAAAATCTGGCTTCATTGTGAAGAACTAAGGGTAAAGTTGCAAAGTTGAAAAGGAAGGGTAAAATCTCAAAGGCAAAGCAAACCAGGAGTAGAAATACAAAAGCCCCAAGAAAGCCATCGCATAAGCTATTGTAAAGCACCTTTGAAGTTTACACGTTTAACATGCGGATACGGCTGCTCCAGTAAAACAGAAACCTAAAGGTCCATCCTTCAAATTGAAAATCGATAAGATTAAGGAAATAATTTGTTTTCATAATTTTTGATAACCTGTCTCTAGGTATGATATTATGGAAAAAATCCATGGTCTACATCGTGCCACACGTCTCTTATTATCAATTGACGCGATTTACTTTCATACTTAAGTATATGAACTGTCAAGCATCCATTTTCGTATAATGTATGCAATTATTTATGTTCACAAGGTATCATCTTAGTAATATGATGTGGTTTTTGGTCATTAATAATATGTAGATGCATTTATGTATAGGATTGTAGTCTCATGGCAAAGGTAATTGACAGGATCTTCATATCAAACTTTAAATGTAGCTTTTCTCTCATTTCATTTAACAAAATACGTGCAAAGCACTTTTAGAAAAAATGATTGGTATATCAAATAAGTTTTAGCTTATATGTACTATATATCAAGGTAATATAGTGTCATAGTAGTGAATTCCTCTTGTTTTGGCTCTTGATTTGAGTGATTTGGTCTTTACTCCATCTCTATATGTTAACCTTTCCCTTTGTCATGATGTGAGTCATTACCGGAATGGGTCAAATTTGGTGTCAGATGATTGGAGCTGAGCGACTTGCAATACTGCACTCATGGGCCACCACCTAGTCCCCACTGCATTGGTTGAAGTAAAACTTAATAAACAGATAAAAGAAAGAACAACTGAAAATGTGATATACTCAAAATTTCATTTTTTAGCATGCATATCACGCCTTATGGCTGAGTTTACTGAAAATTAAACAAATTAATGGCTAAAGCTTTATGACCAAAAATTCTGTGGCAGTGATTGTGATAATATTTTGCTGACAACTTTCTGCTGGTACTTTTCAACCGTGTTGTTGGTTTAATCAGATTAACCACTTAGAGATGAATTGCTTGACAGAATACTAAATTTGTCACACCTTATGGCTGAGTGTAGTTCTAAATATGCCACACATTCTGGGTTCTAGTGCTAAATGTCACACCTTGCTTTTAAATCATGTTTGTGTGTTTACGGACTGTTCTTTATGCATATCATCCATTACTGTTAACTGGCCGCTACATGTACACTCTTCATGCTGTTTTACCTTTTTCTTTTGTTTATATCACTTGTAACTTGTTGTTACTAACAAATATGTGTGCTCCTACATGTATTGTTTTACTGATTTTTAACAATCTTGCTCATGCTCAATGCTGTTTTGCCTTGGTTTTTGAACACGTGGTTTCCATCATATGTTTTGCTTTGCATTACATTCTGTTTTGGTTTTACTAGGTGATCTGAACTGCCTTATGTATAGAAAGCAGTGATTTTCATACTTGTATACTTTCCCTTGATAGTAATCCTGAACAATGGATTGTTTTACTTGTGGCCTATGCTGTGGCCCGCGACAGAGGTCCGGCGGGGGAGGGAGCTGGAATGCGCGTGGCCAGACGGCCCTTGTTGATGCTACTATTTTCCTCTTGTTTTCTTCTTCATGATACAACCAACTCCATAAACTTTTGTTTCTGCGGCTGCCGGCTGTAGTATGTTGTTTAAGCCATATTGTTTTGACATGCATAATAAAGATATAGGAATCACCTCATGCAAAAAGTATGCGTCGCTATATTGAGAGAACTGCAAAAAAGACGTAGCATGATACAAAATATTGAGAACAAGACGCTGCTAACCATAAGAGACAATTCATGCGCAAGGTCATACTCCACTTCAAAACAGATCAAGTTTGCTTATCGTCAGTCGCTCAGTTGCAACTTGCAAGAGCTCGAGCCAGAGCAAAGGACCCATTTTTCCGGTGGGCCGATATGGACTACAAACTACCCATGAAAAAAAAAAGAGAATGGCCAATGGATCCCTCGACGTCCGAACGAGCGCTAGCTGAGAGCAAGTATTACAATCGGCCGTAAGCCGGCGCTGTCTGACATGGCGCAGGAGAGAGAGGGCGTGCGGGCGTCTCACGACGCGCCCGCTCGACGCCGGCGCAGAGCGCGAGCGCGGCTCTTGTTCGCTAGACGAGCAGCACCGCAATAAATTTTGGCGGGACCCACCACCAAAACACACCGTCTCAGCGCGTGTCGCAGCCGGCTGCCGGCGAAATCGTTAAACTTGCTGATCTGGATCAGATGGCGCCAAGACGAAAGCGCATGCTACCGCCTCGAAAGTTGGCCGGAGCGCCGCCGATGCGGGCACGCGTCGATGCCCCCGTCGCGCACGCCCGAGAGCCGAGAACAACATAGGGGAGCGAACCCGACAAAGGCATCATGCGGGTAGGGCGGAGGGAGGGGTGCAAACGGAACCTGTGCGCCGCCTGCCCGCACGTGTCACGCCGCGCACGAATGGCGCTGATCACGCTGATGCTTCTGGTGCGTTGCTGTGCAAGTTTTTCACGTTGATCCAAGCTTGAAGACAATACCAAAGCAATTGGCTGGCGGACAGCTTGTGATCGAAGCGGGCGGATTAAAAAACGCAGAGGCTGGAGGAGACGCAGGTGCCGGAGCACGCAAATAAACAGAGCAGGGAGGGACAGTGACGAGCACTTCCGTGCCGAGCACCCCAACCCCAGCGTGCGACGCCCCGTTCCAGGAATGAGAAACTTCGGTGGCTCTAGCTGGCGTGAACGACCGTGAGAGCGAGTTCCTGGGCTGCGGAAGTGGCTGCCGAAGTGGCTCAATTTTGAGGAGAAACCTTCGCGGGTGGATTGTAGATTGGGTCGCGTCACTGTCGGCGGGGTTGGTGGGG
>LAPY01001023.1:54860-67686 GCA_000970635.1 Eragrostis tef | reverse complement strand
CACCCATCCTTTAAACCTTGGGCCGGGATGTCACATAATCATCGTCCTCGTCGGTCAACCCAAATCTAGGGATGTCCCCTCTTGGCCACGTCTGTGTGTTCAGTGACAGCGCATGTGCCATGCTGTGTGACCACTTGGGTCCATACCAGCCATGCACACCATGCCTGCGTAACTACACCCACACACGCCCGTGAAACCGCGAAGGTCGGCTCTGATACCACTGTAGCGTCCCGCCTCCCCGAGACCGGGCCTGCACACCTGACAGCCCTCTAGGAATCAAGCCCTCTAGGAATCAAGATTATCCTCACAGAGCAACACATGTCTTTTCTGCGCACTTTGTCCTCACTCGTGCGCACCCGGGAACGACTTCCCGGTCGGTCACCCATCCTGAAATTGCTCCAGGCCAAGCACGCTTAACTTCGGAGTTCTTTTGAGATGAGCTTTCATAAAAGAAGTTGCAACTTGTTGACATGAGTATTCTATCAATTCTATTAAGTCTTGAGTCAGGATGTCACAAAAAACACCATGGAAATGCATCACCCTACATCCATTTACCATCTATAGATCTACTTTATGCGCATGTAATACTTTTCATACGAGCATCAATACCATTCTGGATGTCACCAAAACTGCTAGGTGAAACCAACTTTGAATGTGAGTTGAAACGATCTTTATAATCTGTGGTTTTTTTACTCTCGTCATAATCCGATCAATTTTTTGTTTTGTAAATTGCCTATTTCAAGTTTGATATTATTGGGATAGTTTTCATGGTCTTTATGGTGTCACGTCTCGTCATATCTACACTATTTACTTTCAACTAATTAAGTATTTTAAGTGTTGAACATGCATTTCATTCACATAATGTGATAACTGATATCTACATAATATGGAAAATCCTTGTATTAAAATGTTTGTGTTTTGAATCCTAATGTAAAATTTTAGGGATAGGTCACAGTTTTGGTTAATAACAATCTTCAAATGCATTCTTACATAGTACTATGGAGTGGTGAATCTTCGTATCATATTTCATATAAAGTTTACATTCTTCCCA
The DNA here is from genome assembly GCA_000970635.1 of Eragrostis tef. Taxonomy (NCBI): domain Eukaryota; kingdom Viridiplantae; phylum Streptophyta; class Magnoliopsida; order Poales; family Poaceae; genus Eragrostis; species Eragrostis tef. The sequence goes on along the minus strand of LAPY01001023.1, from coordinate 66,635 downwards.
CTCCTGAAATATGAGAGATGCTTGTTTTGGAAAGAAATGACTAGCATAACAAATAAGTATATAGCTTACAAGTACGATCTACTGAGGGTATGTAGTGTCATAGTAGGTGAATCGTCAAGGAATACGAAGTCGAAGGCAAATATATCTGATCGCCCTGCTTTACACAGCGTGCCTCCTCCCAGACACAGTCTCCTGCTCCATCCGTCCCTCTCCCACACTTGAGCGCCTAGAACATTGTAAAAGAAGCATGATGTGCCTCGTTGTCAACGGCAGCCTGCTTCCTCTTCCGCTAAAGTTTCCCCGATTGAAAGTGAAAGAGGCGGCAACCATATGTCCTCTAACTTGCGTTAGAGTTCATGCTCTTACATTGCGCACCCTTACGCCTTACGGCTTCACGACAAGGCCTAAAATATGCATGGACAGTTTACCGTGCTTGAATGCATGTGTGGAGAGTATCAAGCCATCGCCAAGCTGGACTAGTAACGGACATTTTTTAGACGAGAACTAATTTTTTACAACACCACCATCTTGGGGCACGTTGACTCCTGCCGCACGCGCTTGAGAACCGAGAGCATTGGTCACTAGAGGTCCAAAGGGGAGAACCAAACATGCATCATGTGGGCAAGAAAATACGAGTATGTTCCAAGAGGCGCAAACAGAACACGTAAGCCGCTTGCCCGCATTTGTGCTTTGATGTTCTCCTCACTCGCCGCGCCGTGCACCGAGTGACGCTGAATGCTGATGCTGCTGGTAGCAGTGCATAAGGCTTTAACGCGGTGTTGTGTGGTTCGTCCAAGCAGAGGAGCACGCGTGTCATATTTTTCATATGAGCATCGAACCCTGAAGTGATATGACTTGATTGTGGAGCATTCTCTCTCCTCTTGAAAGATTAGTTTTTTATCCATAACATGGGTAACGAAGGAGTGAAAACGATATATTTGGGGGGGAGGGGTGGGGGTGGGGATGTGGCAGGTGAACGGCAATACCATTCCAAATGTTGCCAAAACTGCTAGGTGAAACCAACTTTGAATGTAAGTTGAAACGATATTGGCAATCCTGTTGTTTTTTTTACTCTGGTCATAATCTGTTTTTTGTTTTGTTTTGTAAATTGCCTATTTCATGTTTGATATTATTGGGATAGTTTTCATGGTCTTTATGGTGCCACGTCTCGTCATATCTACACTATTTACTTTCAACTACTTAATTATTTGAAGTGTTGAACATGCATTTCATTCGCATAATGGGAAAACTGATATCTCAACCAGAATACGGAAAATCCTTGTATTGAAATGTGCATTTTTTTTGGTTCCTAATTGTATATTGTTAGGGATAGGTCACAGTTTTGGTCAATAACAATCCTCAAATGCATTCTTACACGATACTATGGTCCAATGGTGAGGGTCGACCTAATGCCGGGTAGAATCTTCGTATCAGATTTTCATATAAAGTTTACATTCTTCCCACCTTTGAAATATGAGATATGCTTGTTTTAGAAAGAAATGACTAGCATAACAAATAAGTATTTAGCTTACAAGTATGATATAATGAGGCAATATCGTGTCATAGTAGCTGTATCGTCAACGAATACGAAGTCGAACGTGAATATATGTGATTGCCCCGCTTTCCACCGCGCCTGCTCCCAGACACCGTCTCGTGTTCCGGCCAGCCCTTTCCCATGCTTGAGCTCCTAGAACATTCTAAAAGCAGTATGATGTGCCTCATTGTCAATGGCGCTCCGCTTCCCATTCCGCCGAAGTTTCCCTCATTGAAAATGAAAGAGACAGCAACTATCTATCATGTTACTTGCGTTAGAGCTCAAGCTCCTGCAAGGCGCATCCTCTAGCATATGTGGAGAGCATCAAGTCATCGCATGATCTGTCTACCCAACATTAGGTCAACCCTCTTTATTCAGAACCTTTATTCAAAGGAACAACGATTCCATCTTTATTGTTTACATATGGATCTATTTTTAGAGAATGTCTAATGGGGATACTCACTCATCCCGAACTCTAGATACACCCTCCCCATTCCTCAATGTCCGAATGTTCTGTCTAGTCTGGATCAGATGGTGCCGAGACCAAACATCGTACTCTCGCTTCCAAGCTCTATCCACAGCACATATCTAGAAGGAGTGACCAACGGACAAGTTATAACACCACCATCTTGGGGGCGCGATGACTCCGGCCGGAGGTATGACGGCCACGGGCATTTTCTAAAGAGAATGATCTTTTCACATAGACGAGAAAACCTCCGTACTTCTTTCCGCACGTGTACACAAGAACCCAGTTGGCCCATGAAAAACAGAGCGAGTGCTTAACCTGAGCTTTGCGTACGGCGAGATCTTTTTCCTCTAAGTGTACACGCTGCCGGCGGTCCAGAGAATCAGAGATACTCCGTATGCATGGTCCTCACTCGTTCGCGACGGCGATCGACTTCGTAGTTTGCACGTCCCAACCGACGCAGCCGTCCCTCTCTCTCGCTACAGCAATAGCTACAGCTCTGCCTGAAACCCCCAACCGGTGCGTTAAGTTGCACTTCCGGATCGAGCACCCCAACCCCGTTCCAGGAAGGAGAGACTTCGGTGGAATTAGTTCGCCGCTCGGCGACGCCAGGAAGGAGAGACTTCGGTGGAACTAGTTCGCCGCTCGGCGATGCCCGTGAGAGCGAGTTCCTGTGGAAGTGGTGGGTGTTCTCTAAACTGGACGTCTCTTTCGCGCGCAACAGAGGTTAGAATGACGAGCATAGTTCCGCCGCGCGCTCGACTGTATGCCCGAAAGTGATGAGGTGCAGCGTCGAGAAGCCGCGGTGGCAGATGTCAGATGACTGGCGGCGTCCCGATGTCGAACCCATAACACATAACGCATAACGCCGGTAAATCCTAAAAAAATCGCTCCTACCGAAAGTCGAACCCAGGACCTCAAAAGTGTTACTCAGCTGCCTTAACCACTAGGCCAAGATCCCTTTCACGTGGTCTTCTATGGTTCTTGACAACGTGACATAAAAAAACCCATTCGGCCTCAGTCAGCTCGACCAACTAATTGAGGCCCCAGCCCATTCCATTGCCTACCCGATCATTAGTGGGTGATGACGCCCATACAGTACTGGTCCTATTGGTGACTCGTGACAACCATACCGGCGGAAGAGAGAAGCAGGACGCGGCAGCACACGCCACCTTAGATGCCGCTCGACACCGTCGCCCGCGCTCGCGCGAGAGCCAGACAGAACACTTCTATCTATCCGCCGCCGTGAGCGACGTACGCGGCATGGGCGCCGGCATCATCGAAGCAGAAGCGGCGGCCGGGTGGGCACTGGCGCACCAGGCCGTCCGTCGCCTCGGAAGCGGCGCCCCGGCCGGGTTCAACCCCGGCTTGGCCGTTGCCGGCTGGAGGCCCCGTCCACGGCGCGACCAATACCTCCCTGAACCTTGACTGCCTGTGCCACCAGTCCAAAACTAGCTTAATTATCGCTTGTTCTGGTGTACGCCACCCAGTTTTCCAGCCACTACAAAAGTAGCTTATCAACAACAGGATTCAGGTCCAGCTGCTCAACTGTCTGTCTGTCTGACCGTTCGCGTTCCGCAAGCCATGCGGCATAAATTTAAAGGATAACAGCAGGCATATCATCGACTGGAAGTTGCTAAGCTCCCGTTTTCTGTTTCAGATAACGTTCACCACCGCAGACGCGATTATTGGGGTAGGGCCCGCCATTCACATCTCACTGTCTACGAACAGCACTATAAGCGGTATAGCTGGCGTTTTGTGGTGTACGTCCGCCAAGAGTTTTTTTAACCTTCAATTAGTAGCTCCCGTTCTGCGTGTGTTACCTAATCTGGCTAAACCAAATGAGTTTTGCATGAAGTAGGTTAGTGGACAGGCGGAGAGGCGCATCAGACCGATCAGAGCAACAGAAGCGAAAGTGACGGGTCGGGCAATCACACATGGCGGCCACTTGGCCTGCATAATTGTGGTGCTCCTCTCGACTTGTTATATAAACTGCACGAGTCTCTCGCTGATACTCACAGCATCTCCTCCTGTACATCCACAATTAGCGGCGGCGCGAGGCGGTTGCTCGTGGCTGCGTGGCGATGGCGGGCGACGGCGAGGTGAAGGACATCCACCGGGCGGATAGCATCAAGACGCTCCTCAAGAACGAAGCCCTCTACGAGGTGCGTACGTCCAGCTTCTCAGGAATTAACTACTACCCTGCCGAGTGCCGACATACTCTGTTTCCTTAACCACATTTCGTACGTGGTGCTCTTCTGTCCTGATCTCAGTACATGCTGAACATGGTGGTGTACCCGCGGGAGCACGAGTGCCTGCGCGAGCTGCGCGTACTCACCCAGAAGCACGCCGAGTACGTACGCTTGCTTGCTTTCATGATTATCTTCTTTTGTAATTAATCTCGCCGAATTAACGGTCTGGTGGATGCATCCATGACCATGAATCATGCGCGGGTTTGCTCTTAACGATCAGAGGGTTCATGTCGTCGCCGCCGGACGAGGCGCAGCTGCTGTCGCTGCTGCTCAAGCTGACGGGCGCCAGGAACACCATCGAGGTCGGCGTCTTCACCGGCTGCTCCGTGCTCGCCACCGCGCTCGCCATCCCCGACGACGGCAAGGTCGTGGCCATCGACGTCAGCCGCGAGTACTTCGACATCGGCCTGCCCGTCATCCAGAAGGCTGGCGTCGCGCACAAGGTCGACTTCCGCGAGGGCCCTGCGCAACCCATCCTCATCAAGATGATCACCGATGTACGTACGACGCTGCCGCGGAGTCTTTCTTTTATCGGCCAAGTTAACGCCACCATGGTCATCGATTACTGATTGTTTTGTAAACTTGGTGTGCAGGAGGGGATCTGGTGCGCGTCGGCGGCGTGCTCGCCTACGACAACACGCTCTGGGGAGGCACCGTGGCGATGCCCGACGACACGCCGATCACGGATGGCGATCGGGAGATCAGGGACGTCATCAGGGAGTTCAACGCCATGATCGCCGCCGACCAGCGCGTCGAGGTCGTGCAGATCCCGATCGCCGACGGCATCACGCTGTGCCGCCGTGTCGTCTGATCGGTGGGCTGTGTATAGTGTTCCAGTGGACAAAGTATGGATGAAAAAGTCTTGTGTTCAGGTGATTCAAGTTTCAAAAGTCTATTAAATTTTCGTAATAAATAATCCAGGAAGATGTTATATTTTAGTCACGTGAAATATCTCTATTATTTGACACTGATTAAATGACAAGTATTGCTATAGAGTACACCCATTTGGTAGACTTTTGAATGACCAAGAGATCTAATGGCTAAAATCACTTGGGTGGTGGCTCATATATCAATCAAATGGCTTAAAACACTTGATCGGACAAATGAGTGTACTCTGAAGCATTTTCCTTAAATGACTGCAGCACAAACAAAAATAATTATTTTGTGGCGACGATCTAGTCTACTCATCATCGGCCCATCCTTTTTTCTTTGTGGAGACGATCTAGTCTACTCATCTGCTCTTGCATGGCTCCAGTTTGCTTGCAGTCCTCTTGCGAATTGAATTTAATATGGCATTGTTATACCCACACACTCTTTGTGGGTTGATTTCTTCATCTTTTGTTTGGAGTTTGATAGTGCCTGTAGACCTGCTAAGGAATTATGAAGTCCAAATTACTCCCTCAAAATTAACTCATAGGATTCTCAATACTAGTTAAATTCAGACCCCGGGTTATTTTTCACAAAGTAGTTTTGATGACATGAACAATGTGTGAGCTGTCGTGTAGGGTCCACTTATGAAGACGCTTGAAATGGCCTCCAAAGACACCATAGAAATCCATGGCCCAACATCCATCTACCATGTCAGTTGTAAATCCATTTTTATTCAACCAACGTCTATGCATCTACTTGATGCATATGCCACATGACTTGATTGCGGAGCATTCTCTCTCCTATTGAAACTGCAATTTTTACCCATAACATGGGTAACGAAGAAGAAAAATCGATCTTGGAAGAAGAGTGATGTGGCATGTCACATGGCAACGATATTGACAATCATGTGGTTTTTCTGACTCCGGTCATAATCAGATCATATTTTTTTTTTGGTTTGGTAAATTGCCTTTTTCATGTTTGATATTATTGGAAAAAAATTCATGGTCTTTATGGTGACACATCTCGTCATATCTACACTATTTACTTTCAACTGTTTAAGTATTTGAAGTGTTGAACATGCATTTCGTTGGCATAATGTGCATACTAAAGTCTAAACCATAATATGGCATATACTTTCATCAAAATGTGCGTTTTTGTTCCTATTGTACCATTTTAGGGATAGGTCGTATTTCTGGTCAATAATAATCCTTAGAGCATCTCTAAAAGAGCCTCATAAACCCTCTTTAAATTAAAATATTGGGATTTAATAAAAAAAATCATTTCCAACAGCACCCCGAAACAACCCCCTGTTTTTTCATAGCACCTAAACTCTCCTCATTTGTAGCTACAAACAGGGTAAGAATTGGGGCTCCCATCTCCTCTTTTTCCATTGTAATTAATGTTTTTGTGGCCCATATGCTGATGTGGCCCAATCAAAAGTGTTTTAATCCACTTTTAAGGGAGGAATGTTGGAGAAAGAGAGAAAAATTGCCCTTTATAATTTTTTGGTTGCTCTTAAAAGCAAGTTTATAAGGTTAATTTTATGAAAATCTCTTTGAGAGGCTCTTATAAATGCGTTGTTGCACGGGACTATGGGTCTCGTGGTGAGAGTCGACCTAATGCCAGGTAGAGTATTCATATCAGACATCATACATAGTTTTCTCTCTTCCCACTTCCGAAATATGTGATTTGCATGTTTTAGAAAGAAATGACTACATATCAAATAAGGCTTTAGCTTACATGTATGATATAATGAGGGAATATAGTGTCATAGTAATAAGACCGTCCACGAGCACGAAGTCGAACATGAATTTATGCGATCTTCTCGCCTGTCCACTGCGATCATATACTCCCAGATGTCATACTGCACTCCGTCTGGCCCTCTCCTACTTGTAAGCGCCTGAAATCTTACACGCAGCACGACGTGTGAGCTGCACCCCACTTCCTCCTCCAACAAGTTTGCCTGGACAAAAAAGAAAAGGCCACAACCGTCTGCAGCTTGTGTTGGAGCACACGCTCCCACGCTGCGCGCTTGCCCTCATACATGGCAATCGTCCATCGCCTAGCTAGACCAGCAGAATTTTTTTTGGACCAGGACTTATTTTTTTTTATTTACAAGCTTATTTGAACAAAAAAACGATTCCAACTTTATTGTCTACACATCTATTATCTTAGTATTTGAAGGAAAAAGGAGCCACCACGTTCGCTTTCAAGGCCACGAAATTCTCATGTTAATCGGAGAAAAAACAAAGATGTGAACCGTTGCATTTTATGAAGATTGAACGGTCTAGATTAATCAAAGAGTCAAAAAAAACTACACTTTGGAAACTGATAAATTCGGAATAAAAAATAAAAGAAGAAACTATGAACGTCTGATTTGGTTAAACCCGTGTTCACGCTAGGAAAAACAATAAACTAAGCCGTGATGGACCAGGTCTCATCCATCTTTTTATAGCTAATCAACTCATACACGAAATTAGGCCTTCCCTGTTTATTGTAGCCGGCATCAACAATGACGAGGGCAGCAGCGTGGATCTTGACAGCAATGCCGGGGACAGCAGCGGCGATGGCTCTGTTAATTATTTTGCTCCGTAGTACAAAACAAGCGAGGGCTTGGAACGAATAGGAATTGCAGAGCTGCGGTAAAACTTCAACCTCGAAGACGACGAAGCTACTGCCGGCAGCCTCGGAACCATGGCCAATTTGTGACGTGAACATGGAGAGAAGTTCACGGCACACGATTGCATAAAGCAAAAAAACTGTGGACGAGGTGGGGCAAAACTATCAGGACCAATCTTGCTGTGCGACAGAAGTGAAAGACAGATCGATGATGCCGCTAGCTAGGTGGGTTGGTAAGAGCATGACATAAGCAACTAAGTATAGGCCACAACAAACCTCGGCGTGTCGGCGCTCATACACGTCGACGGATCATTCGCACATTGTCGCGCAGGGACATGTGGTTACAACCATGGAGAACCATGCGAGAGGCAACGCAGGAACACCTGGTGTGTAATGCAATATGGAGAAGCTGAACAACGCCATACTAACCAGCCCCAAGAAACACTCTGACGGTAGAAGGGCATGCAAGAGCACCACGCGCAGCGGCCAGGCGCGACTTGGTTGGAGAATGTGGCACGGGTAGCCCCGAGAAAGCAATACCATAGTAGCGAGCAAGCGGACGGCTAGATCATGAGTCGGTGGTAACCAGATGCGACGTGGAGGTAGTGGTGCGAGCAGACGCGAGAAAGTAGTCTCATGAATCGGCACGTACTCAAGCAACCCGCTAGAGAGATTTCTATCTTTGGTGGCAGCCAAGCCGAATATGAGGCAGATGATCCAACAATGCGACTTGAGATGAGAAGGCGACCCATGGAGTGATGCGGGCAAAAGCATCAAGAGACGATTTGGTGGGTGCCGGACGTCAGGTACACAGAGGCAGCAACCTGGACAGACTCAGGAAAAAGCGAGACCGGAGTGACAACAAGCTTCTCTTCTATCTGAACAGGATGCGTAGGAGGCGGGTGCTTGAGACCGAGTGAATGGGACGACAATACATGGGTGTGCAAAACCGACATGATGCCAGTGAGGGTGATATGGGCACACGGCAATGTGATCGTGGCCTGAGGATGAAGGATAGCATCAGGAACACCATTGCCCAGGGGCATCATGCCGAAGAAACGTCGTGGTGGACCTTAAATTCCATCCTACCAATAAGAATTGAAGTGGGGACCCCACAATAGATAAATGCAAGAGGAAGTTTATACACAATTTAGCGTGGTGATACATAATGCGAAGAAGTATTTCTTGGGATCAAGCAATGGATATACAAACAAATAACAATATGGGTTTTTTTCTCACAGTATATGTTTTAACCAATATGGTGATCGCCCTCTTGCTTTCATAAAACTTTATTAGCATGTCTAGCCGCGCAAAATGCGCGGGTCACCTTACTAGTTTTTTTTTTTAGAGAACGGCCTACGGGGCTACTCATCCGGAACTCTAGATAAGAATATGTCTGAATCAGATGACGTCAAGACCAAACATCGTGCCTCTCGATTCCAAGCTCTCTCACAGCAGATCTCTAGAACAAGCTACCAGCGGCCTCGTCCGCCTCGCCCACCTCGCGCGTGCTTGAGAACTGAGGACACTGGAGGTCCAGAGGGGAGAACCCAACAAGGCATCATGTGGGAAAGAAAATGTGTTCCGAGAGGTGCAAAAGCAACATGTAAACCGCCTGCCCGCACCTTTGCATTGATGCTCTCCCCACTCACCACACCATGCACGAGTGGCGCCAAACGCTGATGCTTCTGGTAGCACTGCTAGTGCATAAGGCTTTAACGCGGTGCTCTGCGGTTCGTCCAAGCAGAGGAATACGGCGTTGGTGGACAACGGCGAGGCAAAGAACATCAAACGTCCTCACTGCTAACCGACGCGAGCTCGGGGTCGCGGCACGCGTTCTCGCCCGCCCGACGTTGGTGTGCGGCGGCGGGTGGGAGCGACAGCGGGTGTACGCACGCGCGCGCGACCCACCCCGCCGGGGCCAAGGAGGTACGCGCGGCGGAGCAACCGGACGCGTCTACGAGATCAAAGAACTGGAAGTCATCAACCGGTTGATGTCCGTGGCGCGAGAACCATCTCCGTCGGAGGCTGCGCGGCATTTGCACAAACACGTCCGGGGAGTCCTGGGTCCAGAGGTGGTCGCTATTCGAAATAGCGAGCGCCCCTGGGTCCCGAGAAGAGCCGGTTCCGCTTGGCGCCGCGACTCGCCTGAGCGCTGCCGGCACTCAGGCCACATCACACGTCACTTCCCCAACTCCGAGCGTCCTCACAGCCGCCTCCGATTCGCGTAGATCAAGGATTGTCCGTGTTTCGAACGATGGCCTACTCTTGCTGCCGTGGTTCGCCGGAAGGCCGCCGCCGCCTCGTGCGCCGTCGTCCTCCATCCCCTGCGCTCCTCACCTTCGCATGTATGCCCTCCTGGGAACCGTATCTTATTGATTCTTGCCATCTTGGGCAGCTGAACGGCTGCTGGGCATGGCGCACGCGGCACGCCTCAGGCCCGAGTTCTGTCGGGCATGCATGGCGATCAACGAGCAGTTGCTGCGTCAGGTGGTGGGGCCCTGTCCTGTCGGGCTACGACCGGCGCATCTCGGCAGCCATCTGGGACCTCAACGCGCGCTAGGCTCGCCGTCGATGGCGTGTGAGGGGTGCCAGCTCGCCCTCGCCGCCGGAGTCACCATTTGCAGCTGACTCGTGTGACCCGCGTCAGCAGCCATACATGTGCCGCATTTGGGGTCATAGTGTCAGCTATGCGAGTAGAGAATTAAACCTCATGTATTGTTCCCTGATGTAGATAGCGGCAGGCTATTTCCGTATCAGACGGCGGATCATCGATGTTTCTGCACAACTGTACTCTGTACCTACAGGACCGAAACGGATTCAGAAGTCCGGAACTGAAACAAGGTCGGACTGATAATGCTTTTTATACATCAACCGAGCATAGACTGCGACACGAAAACGGTGAGAGATCGAGGGCACGGTCACGGAAGCCTCCTCAAACCCTGGGATACAGTCCAACGCCACTTCGCCTTTACCATCTGACCAGCTAGTCCGGCGCCCCCATCACATGACGTCCCGGTCGCCGGCGCTGACGGCATATTCGGACACGTCGTCATGGATTCCTCGCGAGAAAACTGACTCACCCGACGGATACAGGGCGCCTTCTGTCAAGAAAAGGCTCGCCGGCCGTCCTCCGAGCAGGATGGCCAAGCGCCTCTCATCTCTGTGGAATGCCATGGCCGTCACGCCCAAAATCTTGGCGCAATTCTCGTACCTGCCGCTACTGGCGTTCTTCGCCACGCACGCCGTGAGCCCTTTCGCCGGCCGGACGGTCCTCTACTTACACACCGTCTACGCCTCCGGACTATGCGCTACGCCGTGGCCGAGCGGCGCCAGCGCAACGGAGCCGAGAAGTCCGCCGACATCGCCGTCAACGTCAGCGAGGAGGAGCACAGCCCGGTTCTCCCCGCCACGTTGCTCTCGGCGATGTCGCTCGCGCGCGCCCTGCGGGTGCTGTGGGTGGCCTTCACCTTCGGCCAGGCCGGAGGCGCGACGGCGTCCGCCATCTACTTCTCGTTCATGCTGATCGTGTGCCTCTACTTCTGGACGCTTTTCGTATGCGTGTGCTTGCTGAAGGAAGCGCTCTTCTCGGGCCACGATCTCGGCATGCTCGGTCTCAACGTTTTTGTAGCATGCTTCTTGCTTGTTCTCGGAGTGGCCATGCTCTTTGGTGAGGCCGTAGCTGCAGTCGTTCCCTGGCTAACTGCTATGGCAATGGCTGGATTGCTCGGTTACACCCTTGCCGTCTACCACAAGTACGAGCAGCTTCAGCTGGCAAGTTAGCTGGTCGAGCAACCAGCTCTCAGTCATAATCAACAAAGTTTGCTATTGTTTGATGGATCAAGGATGTTATGTAGCAGTGGGATTCGAATTCGATATGTGTTGCAGCAGATTGTAACCATGTTTTGTTATTGACAAAATATCATGCTAAATTCGCTGAACATGCACCTTGTGCTGCAGCTGCAGCAGATTGTAACCCTGTTTTCATAAAATTCAATCTCATTAGTTGGGGGAGGGGGGGGGGGGGGGGGGGG
>LAPY01001022.1:105621-118184 GCA_000970635.1 Eragrostis tef | reverse complement strand
GCTGGTGCAGCCGGTGGGCGGTTGTTCCCCTTCGCGGGCTGCTGTTGTTCTGATGCTTGGTGCTCTGATTCCGCGATTGCGGCTGCTTGATCGAATTCTTGCTGCCAAATGTAGTGCTGCGCTTGTCACTAGGATAGATATACTCGATGTTTGCTAAATTTGATCATACTTGGACCCAGGGGCCAGCTTGGGGCAGCAGGGGATCCAGAGAGCGTATATGGACCATGGTCTTTAATTATGTTCTAGCAGGGTAGAAGGTTATTCGAGGCTGGGTGTCTGAACACTAATTTGGGTGGCACCAATTTTGGTTCATATCACCTATCTCTGACCGAGATGTCATAATAAACTAGAGTGCTTGTTATACATGATGAAACTGTATATGATTGGTCTAGCGACCAAGTAATTTTCAGATTGTTAGTTACGTTGACATGAGGAGTTTTCAGATCCTAACCTATCTTCCAATATGGATACGTTGCATCTGAGTTTTTGTAACTGTGCATTATCATAATGGAACTGTGTGGGTGTATGTATCCAGAATTATATCATTGGTGCATTCAAGCCGCCATGTGACATCTCAATCACGTTCGCTGATGCAAGGACCAGGAAGCAGGTACAGTTCTTGATATCCTCATGTCCGTACTATTTCCAGTTGAAATCTGAGTTTGGCTTGTAGCTTACAATTGGCCAGTTTTTTCCATTGTCAATTCACAGGTTTCGGTTAAGAAGGACAATGGGAAGACTACAATGGTTCCTGTTTTTCAAAGCCTGGAAACAATATCTGGAGAGGTACTATTTCCTTGTTTGATGATTCTCATGTAACTTACTTGGTCCTAGTACTGATTTCAAGCTAAAATGGTGGTCAGGTATCGATAGCACCAGTCCCAGGTAAAAGGATTGAACACATGGGTGTCAAGATTGAGCTGCTGGGCCAAATAGGTATGTTTTTGGTCCCCAATTGCTGCTTCTCCTGTCAAGTCCTTCTGCAAGTTAATGACAACACTTATGCTTCAAAGATTTTATGGTCACAGACTCACACTCAATGACTCAATTCATGCTACTTAGCCACTTAGGTTATGCTATGGATTTGTTGTATTCTGTTGTGGTGCTAAATTCCAATATGTTCAGATGATTTCTTGATACTGGCCAGTAGGATATATTCCACTTTCTTATGTTGCTCTGAAATTTCTGCTGATCTTATTATTTTCTTTACAAAAGCTGCAAGTTTCATGTCCTACTAGATTTATTTTGCAGTAGTTTCCATCTTTAGGTTTTTTTATATGGTCTCTTTCTTTGTAAACTAGTTTGTTTGTTTAAGGAGTAAATAGACAGTTACTATTTGCTTTGCGTCTACTATTTAGTAATTTGGGCCCTTTTAGGTCCTGACATTCATAATGGGCGGCCAATTCTTTTACAGAGCTGTATTTTGACCGAGGGAACTTCTATGACTTCACTTCCTTAGGTGAGTTTCTGGTGAATGAAATACAATACCTCTTGTGTTAGATTGTGTAACGCCCTGGACTTCTTGTGACGTTTTACCTTCATGCTATAAATCTTTGATTTGTGCAACGTAGCCTAATTTGTAGTTATTTTGCAAAAGCAAATTCTGCTTGATACCTGCTCAAAGGTTCCGATCTGTGAATAAAATCCTATGCAATTGAAGCTATGTTACAGTAACTTTAGCGTATGTTTTTCTTTCATAATGGAAAAATTGAAGAAAAAAACTAAAGCAAAGTTCTATGAAGATCTAGATGTAAGACAAGGAAAAACAAAGGAAAACCACTCAACAGTAGCCTTATGTTATAAATCAGCAAGTAAATGAAATTCATTGGGTCTTGTTTCTCACTAACTCAGAGGTTGGTTTGCATGACTGGCGGGTTTAGATATTTTTGTTAGATTGCAGGTGTAAGACCAAATTATCTGGCTAGATGCCTAGAATAGTACTTAAGCCAAAGACGTTTCCTTAAATTCCTTTCTTGCTACTGCCTAGTTTATCTAGTTTTTACTGTTGATGTTTGCTTGGCATTCATATTATTTTTTTTTGTGAGACGCTATTAGGACTTGAAGTGCGTTTTTTGTATTTGCAGTACGTGAGTTAGATGTTCCTGGTGAAATTTATGAAAGGAAGACATATCCATTCGAGTTTTCTACTGTTGAAATGCCATATGAGTCTTACAATGGAACTAATGTCAGACTGAGGTAAGCAATTGCTATGATTTAGAGCAGCACCCTTACTATGGTTTCTTTTACATATTTTGCATTTATACTGCTACCTGTATGATATTCTAGATTTACAAAATTTGGCTGCAAAAAACTCCTGGACCATGTTTGGTATTGGTTCACCCTCACAGATTCAATTGCAGGCGTTTTATATTCGATTCAATTGCACCTTTTGATTTTCAGGCCAGTATTACAGTTGGCCACATAAATTCAGTCTGCTAAAGTTAAATTTAAATATTATGAGACTAAGATTTGTTCTTGCAGTACCTACTGGTAAACTTGTTACCAATGGGATTTCCAGTTTCCTATCTTTTTTCTGTCTCACAATGTCTGATATTTTCTCTTCACCCTACTTATGAAGTGGCATAAAAGGAAGATTTCATAAAATTGATGTTTAAACCGTGCTTTGCTGTCTCTATACATTGACATAACATGATGTCATATTGGTAGTTCCATTGATTAGCTCTGTATGATAAGGATGCATGTCCAACTTACAGTTTCACATATAGTATTATTTACCATGAAAGATATTATGTGAGAGGAAAACACAACTACACAAGTACATTTTGTCTCCATACTTGGCCCCTGAAAATGAGATAATACAATATTGCCTTCCTAAACTTATGCATGCCATTCTGGGTCAATCGAATCCAACTAATCATCATTTATTTACGACAAAACATGTACCTATTGAAGCACATGTAATGACCAAATTGCGCTTGACATGCTTGCAGGTATATTTTAAAGGTTACAGTTGGCAGAAACTATGTTGGGAATATTGTAGAATACCGTGATTTCTGTGTAAGTTGATAACTGCCATTATTTTCATATGATTTAATTGAAAGACATGCATTATTTGTTTGGAACAATATCATCTCACCAGTGTTTTTTTTTTCTTATATTCACTGTGCACTATGCATGCTTCATTTTTTTTTCTTTCATTAACATGAACTCAAATGCATTCAAGAAAATGCGTTTATCAAATTTTATTTGTTCTAGCAAATTGCAGAATATATAATTACCGAATAACTTTCTGTTTTTGCCAGGTAAGAAATTATGCTCCTGTCCCTACAATCAACAACAGCATCAAGGTGAGTTGAGCGACCTGTTAATTTGATACTTGTTCGATGTTAGCATCTTAGGATAAAGCATGATTGTGTTGCAACGAAGTGGCTCAGTTTTTCCATGTGACATTTTGTGTGTTAGAGCCATTAAAACCATGTTGACTAAATCTCTGTGCAGTTTGTCATAGCTTACCTTATGGTAGCACCAGGATCTAGGAGAACGGTCATTTTCGTTTGCTGGAATGCGGGAAAACTGGTCAATCTGTTTCTTCAAGAAATGAGCTGATTCGTGGCCTAATGGACATTGACTTATCATCTTTTCAAAAAGTGTATATATTTGTCTACTTGGATATCTACCACCTAGTAAATCTTGGAAATATTGTGTAAAAAACACTTTATTTAACTCTTTCGTCCAGTGCTTATCTGTTGGCCTTTTTCTCAAAGTAAACAATGTACTAGATCTCCTCAGAAAAGATGTTATTTTGTCTATTGTTATAAGTCTGATAGATAGTTATGAAATACTGTGCAGTGTTCTAACAAAGCTGAGATTATTTTTAATTCAAATGAGAAATAGTATTATTTCACAAACAATGCTGTGTTGATAATTTTAATTTAGTATTAAGCTGTTTGCACCTGAATGGACAGATTAACCAGCTTTGGTGTGATAGATTACATTATAGTTACTTGCGTTTTTATAAATATTCTGAACAAATAAATAAATAATATTTTTCTCAGCGTTATTGGATGATATATGTGATTTGATGTGGTTGAAGTGAGAATGATCTGGCCAAAGGTACATTACTGTGTATTTCACCATGTAATTGATGCTAATGAATATTCTCTTTCAGATGGAAGTAGGAATTGAGGACTGCTTACACATAGAGTTTGAATACAGTAAAAGCAAGTAAGATCATACTCATACATCGGACCCATCTTTCTGTTTGAATTTCTCACTTTTGAAGCCTGCTATATTATTCACCTCACATTTTTGTTCAGGTACCATCTCAATGATGTGATTATTGGGAAGATATATTTTCTTCTTGTTAGAATAAAGATAAAAAACATGGAACTGGAGATTCGTCGCCGGGAATCAACAGGATCGGGCTCTAACACATATGTTGAAACTGAGACTCTTGCAAAATTTGAGTTGATGGATGGTGCTCCTGTCAGAGGTATGATAGTGTTTGTTGCTTCTTTTCCATTTGTCAAATTATTAGTTCTTGTGCATGTTGATTGTGCCTTGAGGTTTAGATAGTGATGGGCGTGTGCTTCATTGTTGTAAAACATTGATACGTATCCATTGCACCAGTGGCTGTCATCTTTTTCCACCTTTAGCATTCTCAATTCCTCAAAACTTCCAAAGTAATGATGCATGCGAACTTTATTGCATTAATTTTGTGTCATTTCAATCCTTGATGATGGATGCAAGATCATTTAAATGTTAGGTTTTCTATCTGGGAACCATAGAAGTTGGTCCTGTCTGCATTTGATATAGGACTCTCAATGGATACTCAACGGTAAAGAAGGACCTTGCATGATGCATAAAGTATGACCTTTCCTTCAGTTATCCATGGCAATGATTTGTCATTATCAAGCATCATGTATTGTTTAAAGCCTGAACCTGGTCGTATGCAGTTGTTGCTTAGCTGCTTGCCCATGTTGGACCCATTTGGATGAGCCAGGACTGACCCAAATTTTGGTCCATGCTTGAATTATGTGTGGATGGACCTGGATTTAGTCCAATCCCAGCCTGCCAAACTAATTCCTAGCACTGTCAAAGATGGCTTTGCTGTATGCTTAAGCAAATTGTTTTGCAGGTGAATCTATTCCAGTGAGGCTGTTCTTGACACCCTATGAGCTGACCCCGACTTACCGCAACATAAACAATAAATTCAGCGTCAAGTATTACCTGAATCTGGTCCTTGTGGACGAGGAAGATCGGAGGTACTTCAAACAGCAAGAAATCACAATGTATCGTCTTCAAGAGATGCCTCAGGCATCCTAGATTTGGATCTGGACCATCGTCGGATCAACATTCAGGTTTTGTACAAGCGAAAGCCGAGGTTAGAGAGTTGCTGTGTTGTATATAACTCCGGAGAGCTCTGCAGTTTGAGTAGTGCTACGGCAATGCACGATGCACCATTGTATTGTTTATGTTCCTTTTTCTAGTGCTTCCTTTGCTCATGGCACAACCTGAATACCTG
This sequence comes from Eragrostis tef, assembly GCA_000970635.1. NCBI lineage: Eukaryota > Viridiplantae > Streptophyta > Magnoliopsida > Poales > Poaceae > Eragrostis > Eragrostis tef. The sequence goes on along the minus strand of LAPY01001022.1, from coordinate 112,699 downwards.
GGGATGCTAGTGAATCATTCCTGTGAAGCATATGCCAGAATAATGTGTATCAATTTCTTTTTCAGGAATTAGTTCATTTTAGTCCGATACTGGTGGGATATGCTATTGAAAATAAAATAATGTAGAATTTACTTGGAGCATCTTGTTCGATGGCAGACGATTTGTATTTCATGATGTATCAGGCAAATTCCGCTTCATTTCTGGCATTCTAGAGGTGTTTCCTTCAGAGCCTGCCTATATCATTGTAGAAACCTGTTCAAGGTCTCTTCTTGCAAAACTTGTTTCTTATTGCAAAAAATGCAAGCCGTCAACAATTCAATGTTATTATCCATATTTCCTTGTCAGTTTCTACACAGCAACAAAGCAGAGTCAACACAAAATAGCACCACCACTCTACTGCATTATTCTTCACCCTGTCTACGAACTAAAGTACCATTCATCAATCCATACCACCTCCCAAAACCGCACCAATAAACAGTCAAAACACCAACTGGCGCATCACACGAATACACTGAAAAGATCAGTCAGCCTCAGGCCAGGAGCCAGAAATCCCTCTGGCGCCTGGTGGTGATGAGGTACCCTCCCCCTCGCCGGCTCTTCCGCCGGACGGCGAGCGCCATGCACGCCGCGTTCTGCACGCAGTAGTCCGCTGCGCCGGCGCCCGCCGCCGTGGCGCCCTTCATGCCGGCGATCCACATCGACAGAAGCCGCCATGTGACGGATCGCTTCTTCTGCCCCACAACGAGGAGCGAGATGCCCTGCTTCCTCGCCGCCTCCACAATCGCAGGCCCCCGGTCCTTCCCCTCCACTAAGGAGAGCTCCACTCTCACCTGGTTGAACAAAAAACATGAGTCACTATGTATGTATCTGTATTTTATCATACAAAGCTCAAGCTTCTCAAAGTGGCAAAATTAATTTTCTTTCATGCAAAAGGAGCAAGACATATTGATTGGCTAGCGTATGAAATTCAGTTTTATGATTTGACGGTCACTGATGTTAAGAAACATATAGCCAAGGGCCATGATCCTGTCTGGGGACATGCATGAATCCCTTTGATGATGCTCAGCACATGCCACTCTGTCTTAGTTGTGATCTTTGCTTGCAGTTGCCGCTCTGTTTTGCTGGCATCCTTTTCCTTGGGATCTGAAGTAAATGGGGCCCTTTGGGTACTATTTGATTTAGAATGCCTTGTCTGTTCGAAATGCTCGACTGCATCCAGTGAACTGTGGTTGTCTGCTTATCTGCTTATCTACTATGAGGTAAAATATGAGGAAGGCAAAGGGTGATCATTTGGGTTGTCGGCAAAGTGTTTTACCAGCTTGTTGATAGGCGGATCTGGGGATGGTTGTGTCACTTCACAAGCCAGCAAGGATTGGGGCAGTCTTGGACATTTTCATGGAACGCAAGAATCAGTTCCAACTTGTCGGTGCAAATTCACGGAGGCCTTGTTTGGTACAATGAACAATTGAACCCTACTGGAGACGATGGTCTCTTCAACGTTAACCGGTACTTTCTGTACCAGCCCCAAGGATGTCAATTATTTTGGAGGACCAGGTACAGTAATTACCAATAGATGGCATCAGATCAGAGACTCTACTTTATTGACCATCACTAGGACATTAAATGTGCAACAGTTCTAGCTTGAAACATCAAAATCAGTCTTATAATATCTTGATGTTACAAGTTTCCCCTTGATCACGTCATTTAGTTGATTATTTTAATGTTAAGTTGCTGTGATGTTGTACTTTGAGCACGACTAAATTCAACATCGTATTATAAATGAGTGCAATGTTTTATTCAAATACAACCAAGAAAACCAAACAAGTTAGAGAGGAAAATAAAATATTCGGTAACAAAAGTACAATAAAGTGAGTACTGAACTTTTTTCCTCCTTAAGAGTGTATGCATAACACATTAACACTTGCTGAATGATTCTTCCATCTAGTACTAAATATTATCATGACAGAGAAGATAAATTGGCTCTGTTTTCCAGTTGAAGTACCTCTGGTCTTTTCGCTTGGCAGATGCTCCTCATTGCCTCCAGCTGCTGACAAACTCTGGGATCGCCTCCTAATAACATCAACCAAACAAATGTAACTCATCTTTCTCATTTTATAAAATGTGATCATATTTCTTGATCACGGCGAGAGTTTTAATGCTGCAGGCTTACGTACGGTTCTTGCCGCCGCCGCTGCCCCTGACGACGTCGAGGAGGACGACAGTGTCGCAGGGCCGGACGGCGTGCGACAGCGCCCACTGCAGCGCCGTCCGGGCCTCCTCGCTGCCGCCGTCCGCCGCCACCATCACCTTCCTCCCCACGGCGGCGTCATTGCCGGCAGCCTTCTTGGCCGTCGTCTCCTTCTCATCCTTCACCTTGCCGTCGTCACTTTCGCCGGCACGGCCGTCGCCACCGGTGCAGGAGGAGACCTCCTCCTTGGCCCGTATCTGCGGAGGCGCCGCCGCTGCGCTGCCGCCGGACTTGATCCGGTGGAGGCAGAATGAAGGCAGGGGCCTGGCCATGGCGTGGCGTGGCGGACCTGTGCACGTAATTGCTGGAGTTCCAGTGAAGTTAGTGACCGTGAATGAAGCTGCCAGTGGCATGGTGCGGAATAACTAGTGCCGGCTGGCATGTGGGTCCTGGAGAGGAGTGCGGGTAGAATCGTACATGGTGATTTGTTTGTGCAGCTGTGCTAGCTTATCCCAATGCACACTGTGGTTGTTTTCGTAGGTCGGCCGGCAGCCACCTACCCTCACGCCTTTTCGCTTCTTCTATGCGTTCGTTTACCTTTCTGGTCAAAATCAGTTGACTTTTAACAATGTTGGGACGCAAGTCCAAAATGACAGTAAGAAACTTTTGACGTCTAACTCGCAATAAGCCACAGTGTGCCTATATTGAAATTGTCCATGACAGTAAGGAACGTTGAATATCTTAATATAGAGATGTAATTCAGTTCCATTTTCCCAACACAGTGTGCCTATATTGAAATTGTCCATGATAGTTATCCTAAACGTGGTTTTTAAGGTTGGCTGCAAAGCAGTGTTTATAACAAACTGACGTCCTATGTTTATGCAGTTAATAACAATCAACCTCGACAGGGAAATGTGTCCTGTTTGGTTGCAAAAGCCGACTTTGCCAAACATACTACCATGCATAACCCATTTACATCACGCGATTCAAGTTTAAACATCTTCTGTATTTGACTATTCGCTGGTAATCCCTGGATCAAACAAATCATTGCACTTGATGGACAACAGGGTGATCCCAGAAAGCGGAACATGTGCAAGGACATAACGACATTTTCTTTTTTCAATCAATCATCATGGCCCATGGATCTAGAAACTCATTATTTTGGCCTAATCTACTGTTGGTTATATACATCCAGGCACTGTAGCGTGATTCGGTAGAAAAATAATGCCGGGCCCGGTTTGACAAATGTGTATCCTGAACTGATGATGGCCATCCTGCCTATATTATCCATGAATATAGTTATGTACACATTTGTCATGGATAATATATGGTCATGAGCACAGCTCTCGGATGTGCACTCATGAGCATCATGTTGGTGATTGCTAAAAGGCACCTTAATGTTGTTTTCTTTTATATATGTTTTTTGTTATTTGGCGACTATTTCAACTAAAGTTGAATGCTTTTGTTTCATGAGGTGGTTAGCCTAGCAGTAGACGAGGTCGTGAAAGTTGGACACGTTTCAGTGAGTTTCAGGAAAAAAGGCTGAACATCATGAATCCGGCACTTTCAAGAACAAACATTTGTGCCGGCACCCAGCAGAGTATGTCCTGGGGTAGCAAGATGTATATTTGAATTCCAACATGACCCCAGCTTTAGCAAGCATTAGGGGAGGCCAATGTCATCATATAACCTCCAAAGTTCCATTCATCACATGATTGATGATGTACAAGTTTTTCTAAAGCTTACTCATGGATGCCTTGGGATTTGATTTCACCAAGATATTTGTCCTTATACCAGAAAAATACTTCTATGGGCCGTATACTACTCAAATTTATCAAGACAGGCCCATGCTCATTGATCTACAAAAATATGGCCCTGTCAATTGTTCAATATTTGGGCCGAAATCCTTGCAGGCTGCAGCCTGGTACTGGTCCAGCCCCTGGGTGTAATGGAATCAAGTCCCACCAGAAATAACAATTGAAATCTTTTTTGTGTGTGGACCACATAACAATCGAAATCCTGTAACTTAATTTGTGTGATTTTCGTGCATCCTACTGTTGCTGATCAAGATGCCCTGCCAATGGAAAATGAGAAGAGCACATGGACTAGAGAGGCATGCCATGTAAGGTAGCCTGATTTACTGAATTTTCATTAGAGAGCTTCTCTTGATTAGGTCCATGATTGTTCTTGATGAGTAAGGATTTGTTGACTAGAAAACTGATCTGCAACATTGCCACAAACTCTGGTCCCAAGGTAAATAGCAATATGGACATGGCCAGCATGAGCTGAAGACCAAGAAACTGCGGGCCTGATCGAGCACTCATAGGCAGAGGAACATGCATGTTCATAGGAAATACTCTCTTCACTTTAGCTCTATTGTTATAAAAATTACACAACTAGGTAAGCTCAGACGCCCGTGCATATGCACGCAAGACCAGAGGCTATGGAAGCCTGCGTGGATAATTCACCCTTTCGGATGTTGCCAACCCTCGGGGAAACCGTCTGGTCGCGGTCCTGGACGGATTTTATATTTCCCCAAATTTCCAGCCATTAGCAAGTTACTCACTTTACTGAATTAAAAGAAATGGTTCATGAGCTCCAAACATCATGAAGGTTTTTGGAGAGGTAGAGCAAAGCACAAAATTTACCTGAATTCTCATTTTAGCTATGAGTTTTGAATTAATATGTTCAACATGGCTGATTGATAATTTACCTGAATTTTGAGGAGCCCTTTTTTCTTGGTGCAAAACTAGGAACCTTTAGAGATTTGATAATATACTGGATAAATCACCAAATCCTATTTGGTAATCTGTATTGTGGAAAAGTTACTTCTATCGTAGGTTCTCATTGTGATTTTTGGAGTTTCTTTACAAGATTTACTTTGACATTATTTTAGTGGTTTGAATTTAATTCATTTTAAATTGAAACTTCATTCAATTTAGTTCAGGGTTTCTAGATGGATCCTAGTTGGTGAATCACTCTAGTAGTCAAGTGGAGGCCTTTAGTGATAGTATCCACTGAGGTGGCCGTGGATGTGTCGTTTTTTCCGTGTGAGGTACTGTGGCTTCTAGCATTGCATGTTGACACCGAACTTCGCAATGAAGTGTTTTACCAGTACTCCTGTATTTTCTTGCTGATTCCTATAGCTTTAGCTCATATGCTCATGCTTGAATGTCGGCATATCAGACCCATCGGGTTCTGCTGATAATTAACTAGTTAGTGCATATTCGAGGTCACTGAAAAAAATGATTTACTCCAAAAGTGCAATGTCAATTTGTGCTTCCATGCAGCTCCTTCAATTGGTGAATCTATCTTCTTTTTACAAATTGATCTATGTATTCCGGTTCGAAACAGTTATAGGCCTTCTTCTACTACGGCGGATAGGTGGCGGCACAACGGCCGGGGGTGCCAGGGCGGCTGTTCGGTGGCGTGCTTGGGTTGGAATGGGGCAGCACGCGGAGGGGGGAACGGGAGAGAATGGGGAGATGAACTCTTCTTTCTTAATCCAAATATGGTTACATGCCCTTTAATTTCTAGGGAGGATTAACTTTTCCTATAAGAAAGACTTAAACAAAGATATAATCTCAACTTATCTCATTACCTAATTTAAATGACTTTCTTAAGTTTTTTATTTATTCCCTAAACCGACTCAATTTACCGTAGCCACTTCTTGGAAAGGCGAGGCCGCGCTCCAGCCGCCCCGCCCCCCGGCCCAACCTCCGTTGTGGCGCACCTAGGGCGGCGACAGCTTGGGCGCTTAGGCCTCCGCCGCCACCTCACCGTCCTGCGCTGCCGCGTTGTCGTTGTCTTTTCCCATCACTTGTTTAGGTGATGCATGTGGCGCACTCAAAGAAGTACGTTTTCAGGATAATAAGCCCAAGCGAACCAAGCTCTAGGCCTTTGTGTGCATTTTATATATAGCTATCCTTTACTTCCTCTCTTCAAGTCTGACAACCTATTCGAGAAAAAAAGAAGTATTAATACCGTCCCGTCGCAGGCCTGTATGGTATTACATTCTACTAACGCTCACGATGAATTAACCAGAAAGGGGCATGTCTATGATATGATTTGACATAAAGACTTTTATGGTAGACCATGATACCGGTTGATGAGAGGTATCATTATTATAATCCAACCATCAATTTATGTGGATATGTTTATAAATATCATAAATATTAGTGACACTAGCCGCAGGCTGCCCTCTGGCCTAACTCTGTCATCCGCGTCCCCCAATCATCATATTACCGAGAAATGGTGACTTTGTCTCGAACACACTGACGAGAACGATTTTGGCTCGGGCACACTATGATCCCGTCGGTCTCCTCTATGACACACTATTAATGATGAATCAATTATTTTGAACACTTTTAATCTCAATACATAAATACATTAAAACTTTAAACTTTGCATATACGTAGTCACATATACTATTTGTCAACATATTTTTTGATATATTTTTTCTCAAGTGTTTGCATAGTTTTCTCATGTTTATAATATTTATTTAGTGGAGAATGGAATGCAAACAATTGAAAAACTGAATCTATCCAAAAGAAAATGGATAGAGAATGTCACATGTATTTTTTGTGCAAAACTTTACCCCAGGTGCCAGCTTGTGGAACATGTATATATTTAGAAAGTTCGAGATAAACAAATTTTATCTCACTAAGCCAAAAGATTGTGTTGTCACGTGGAGTTTACTCTAAGTTTACAAATAATATGTGCTAAATATGCTCTGTGTATAAAAAGTATTAATAAATATGTGAGAAAATTATAAAAAGGTATAATGAGGCAAACATTGATATCTATTTGTATAGCTCTCTCGTAAGGCTAAAAATGGTGTTTTTTTTGTAATTTTTTACGACAATAAGGTTTATGGCTAATAGAATAATT
>LAPY01001021.1:126149-137385 GCA_000970635.1 Eragrostis tef | reverse complement strand
GACGAGAAGGCGCAACCCATCCTGACGGCCGGGGCTGGCTGGTGCTCTCGGAGCTCGATCGATGGCCCTGCTTGGAAGGAGGCGAAGGGGAAGAGGAAGGAGGAGCAGAGGTTTGGGCGTGGCTGGGTGTGTGGTCGGTCGGCGGTTATATGTAAATCGGCGGAACGGAAGCGGCCAGCCGGTGGTTTTCGCAAGGAGTCTGGTTTAACGGAAGCGGGGGGTCGGCCGGGGCCGGGATGCGGGATAGCAACGCGGCGCGGCGTGGCGTGGCGTGGCGCGTGGGCGACGGACCCGGACTGGCGAGGTCGGGTGGGGCGACAAGACTCCACTTGATCCTGCCTGGCGTGGCGTGTGGAGGAATTCAACACTTGGGAGTTGGAGGGGGACGGCCCCGGCCACGACGAGGCTAGCCAGGCAGGGTCCCCGGCGCGCGCGCGCGGGTTGACAGAGCAAGCAAGCAAACAATGGACGGGAAACACAAGATTAGGGATAAACCGGGCACAATATCCAAACTGTGTCGATGGATAAGCGTCAACGTGATGTGGATATGACAATTACTGTTGGGTACCCTTTTTTTTTTAGGAACCTTGTGTTACTAATATCCGTCCACGATCCTCGTTACTAAACCGCTGCGGACCATCCTAGGAGCCGCCGGCCTTTCCACCGCCGGCCTCAAGAGCAGAGCGGGCGCTTTCCCTCGCCTTTTCCGCCAAACAAAATGTTCCTGTGTGTGTGTGCGCGCGCGCGCGCAACCGGTTCCGCAGCTTCACAAAGCTGGCGGCCGGCCGATGCCATGCCACTTGCCAGCCGCCAAGACAAAGGCGTCGTCCCGTGCGATCTCGTCAACCCCGCCGGATAAAACCAAGTCCTCCGAGTGAACTTTTAAGAGCTTGTCCGCTCGCTCGTTGCTCCTAATTAAAGCGACTAGCAGAGTCAACGGAGCATCGTCACGACCAACAAATGGAGTGAATCGCCGACGAATTCAGTGAGCAGTTACGGGTTAAAAACGTAACCCACACTGGACTGGGTTCGCAATGGCTTCGCCATGATCATTGGATGGTAGTCAGTCCTTGTCTCGCCATAGTTAGCGTCCCTCTCTCTGTCAGCTTCGCGAGCCAAGTCGTGGCATGTACCTCGATCTCTTCACCCAGACGACTCGCACAAAGCTTACTTTTTTAAGTTTTGTTAAACCACCAGCGAAACCACACAGACGACCCGGCCATTTTGTCCATACCATGTTCAGTTCCCCACCGATCTCCTCGTTATCAGACCAAGCATTGCAAGAGCATAAATATGGATTCGCTAAGAATATGGCAAACGTAACAATCTCAACCAGGTCTACTCCAACTTCGAGGTTAACAGTGAAGATTAACCTTTAGAATCTTCGCTACTTAAAAAACAAACTATAACTGAGCTGCAACGTTTTCTCAAGACGTGGCCTTGTTCTTCTTGGGCATCCTGTAGCCACCAACGACACAGGCGTGATCGCGCTCGAAGGGCTCCAGGGTCACCTGCTCCGACGGCTTGAACTGCTCGGCCTTCAGCTTCTCCACTTCACTAGCGAACACGGCCTCGGCAGGCATGGTGCAGTCGATACAGTTCGCCTGCATGGGTAAAACGAAACAGAGCGTCAGGCCGGGTCACTAGCAGGCAGGTCGGAAGGTCTACCTAAATAATTTGCTTTGGCATCGTTGACAAACTGCAGAACACTTGATTCTGATGATACCTTGATTGAAATCACAAAATGGCCGCCACTCTTCAAGAAGTACGAGGCATTGAGGGCTAAGATCCTAGCCTGCAGGATAGAACATGAACTGAACGTTTAAAAGCTGCTTATGAGTCATACATTCTTGCCTGACAGGCGAGGCTCACGTCAGAGAATTTTCAGGTACTTTGGGAAATTAGGTAAACAGCCAAAAATAAACACAAACTATATTAAATAACTGAAGAGGAAAATTAGACGTTGAATCATCCGACGTGACGATCAAGAGCACAAAAGGCAGGCAAAAACAGGGAAAAGGGAAACATTGCTCTTGAAAGAAAAGAGAAGATTTGAAAGGGAAACATTGGCATTGAGCACAGGCGCATCAGAAACTCGAATTTGCATCATCCTTTCGATGTCCTGAAGGGGAATCCGAGTATACTCATCACTTGCTGAGCCCCATTATTGCCGAAAAACGACATCAAACATAGCAAAAAAACAAGCATCACAATTTCAGACCCATACCGGCGCAACAACCAGAGATTCAGAAGTCCGACATGCTCATAAGCAAGTCATTAATAAGGAGAACGTTGTTAAAGAAAACTATGTGAGGTGGGTATGTACCTGGTCTGGCTGTGCAACATCAGAGAAGATAACATCAACCATGCCAACCAACATCCGGTACTTTGCCGGGTGTCTAGCGTCCTCGATAATGGGAATCACATTGGTCCTCTTCTTAGCCATATTGACAAGATCCCTACCACTCCTGTGAGAGAACTCAACAGCGTAGACCAGCCCCTCCTGCAAGTGCAAAAGTGGCCGAATCCATCATGATGATCTAGCTCAGTTGAGCATTGATGCATAGATGAAACATGTAGGAGTAACAGAGATCTCTTACCGGTCCAACAATATCAGACACATGCGACACGGTTGTACCAGATGCAGCACCAAGATACAACACACGTTTGCCAGGAGCCTGAATCATAAACACATCCTCAGTTATTATGGCAGCAAATCATTCGTTTACGTGGGTACTAAAAGACAAGATAATGCACATTGCGATGAGGAAAACATGCTTACAATCCAGATATTGTCGACACCGCCGAGCACAGCAGCAGCAAGCTTGGATCGGAAGGGGTTCCAAACCCTGTACTCAACCTTTGTCCCATCCTCATTCTGTGATGTCGAAACAAAGGCTAATTAAGCAAACGGAATTGAGCATATGCTTGGACAATGCTACGCATACTAAAAAAGTGGAGCATCACGACATAAGTACTGAAATTGAACTTAAACTCTCTCTCTCTCTCTCACACACACACACACACACATATATATATATTGATCTAAACAGCCTTAACTAGTTCATGCATACTGGACAGTGTAACATGATGCACGGACCTGGACGGAGACGCGCTTCTCGCTGTAGACGGACTCGCCGGGGACCATGTTCCTGGTGCAGAGCGCGTCCTCCTTGGACTTGGAGATGAACATGCCGTCGTGCTTGTGCGGCACCACCACCGACTTGGCCCCGCCCTTCATGCCACCGCGGCCACGAGCGACGCCGGGGATCCGACCACCTCTCTTCCCACCCCTATCTCCCCTATCCCGGCCTCCTCTTCCTCTAACTCCGAACCCCCCGCGTCGGCCTCCGCCATCGCCTCTCCCGCCACCTCGGTCTCCTCCTCTGCCGCCGCCGCGTCCTACGGGAATTATTAAACCAAAACGTAACGTCAGCCAGACCGAAGCGATCGCACTACTAGGGTGAGGCTACTAGGGTTTACTTGCCTCGTGGTGGCCTGATCATGGCGTTGAGTCGTCGCCGACGAGCACCTCGTAGTAGTAGTCGCCGCCGCCGCCGAGGAGGAGAGGGTTTAGTTTTTTTTAATTATTTTTAACGGAGGGTTTAGCGGACCCTTTCCACACACCGCACGCGCGGTAATAAACTTGCACCGCGCACTCGGCCCAGCAGCGGCCCATGTGCACTCGCGACGCGTTGGCCCAGCAGGAGCTTCGTCTTCCTTACCTCCGCATCGCAACTGCGCCGCCGCACAGCAACCCGGCTCGTCGCGCCGCCGCCACAGGCATCCGCGCGTCGCGCTCGTGCTGCGAGCCCTCACTGTGTTCTCCATGAGTTTATCCGCGCTTCGAATCGAATTGTTCCAGCAGATCAAACGAATTGTTCTGGCTGATAAATCGAATTGTTCCAACAAGTGAATCGAAATGTTCTAGGCAAGAGAAAATTTGTTCCAGCAAATAATACCAATTGTTCCGGCAAATGAATCGAATTGTTCCAGCAATTGAGACGAATTGTTCCAGCAAATGAATCGAAATGTTCTAGGCAAGAAAAAATTTGTTCCGGCGATGGCGGAGGGAGAAGCAGCGCGGATGCCGCACGGGGAGGCGGCGCCCAAGGCCAGGACAGCGCGTGGGGAGTCATCTCGATGGCGGTGAAGCGCGCGTGAGGGAGGGAGCTCGGCTGCGGCGACTAGGCGCGCGAGTAAGGCAGCGGCGGCAGCTGGAGTGCTGCTGGACGTGCGAGGAAGAAGACGCTCTCCTGTTGGGCTGTGCTTTGACGGGCTGTAAGGCCGGCTCCAATCAGCCCAACCGCGCGCGCGGTAGATCACTGTTACCGCGCGCGCGGTGTATAAGGTTTCTGAGGGTTTAGGGGTTTTAAATCGGAGGATGTCGTGCGCCGAATGAAAACTACGAGTGTATCATTCACACACGGCTTCGGCCCCATAAATGCCTCTTGGGCCTTGAATTCCATCCAGCCCAAGACTGCGTTCCAATGCAATGTTGTCCAGAATCGGTAGAAGCATCAGCATGCAAGTGTTGTGCATGTGTCAACGGATATAAACGCAAAGAAAGATGGCGCGATGCAATGTTGTGCTCTGCATTAGTGCATTGGAACGCAGTCTGAAACCTGACAAAGATAACATTGTGCTACCATTCTGAATCGGAAGCCTCCATTGTCCTCTGCATCGGAAGGCAAACTTACCTTACCGGTGCGTGAAACCTCCAAGCTCTCATGTAACTACGAAGGAAATGAGGGAAATTTCAAAACTGAACTTGAACATGCTCTCAATTTCTCAGACGCATCACCAAACTTCCCATGCTGTCAGGTGCCACGGATTCAAAGCGAAAGCATCCGTAAATGCAGAGCCTTGAGCAGCATTCCTCCTCCAGATGGAGAAAAGGACTCGAGAATTCACCGTGGGCCGGGAATCATGTCGCGCCAGCTCTTACTGAATACGAAGAACCTCATCCGGTCATCCCAGCATCTCGTGCCCGACTGGTCGATGCCGCCGATCCAAGACGACGACTACCACACCTGGCTCCATGTCCAAGCCCTTGACGGAGGAGGCGGCGGGGAATGGAGATTCGGAGGCGAAGGGGGACGGGAGGGCCTGAAATCCGTTCAAATCACCGCGACCAGGCGTTCGTCGTGGCCTCCGCCCGTCGCCGTCGCCGCCGGAGCCGGGGGTAAGGACTGCTTACTCAATATTCCGCCGAGTCAGGTGGCTTTTTGTACATTTTGGATCGCGACTATTAATCGCGATCCAATCTAGGGCGCTATTTGTAAAATGGTGGATCGCGACTATTATTCGCGATCCAATTTAAGGGTCTTTATGTAAAATAGTGAATTGCGACTATTAATCGCGATCCAAATAGGGGGTTCTGTGTAAAAAGTGGATCGCGACGGACGCGGAGGCGATCTGAGTCGGCTCGCCGGCGGCCGGCCTCGGTGCCTGGACCGCTTCCACCCCATGCCCTGCCGTCGCCGGGAATATAGTCAGATACAGCGCTCCTGCCTCCATCAGACGAAGAGAAGAGAGTCGGAGACGAGGCGAGAGGAGCGGAGCGGGGGCAGACCCGGCGCCCGCAGCCATGGATATCTAATCGCCGCCGTACAGAGCAGTGGCGAACAGGTGTATAAGCAGATTAACAATCATACAATCGCAACAGTTCTTGCAGCTCCCAACTGTACTGACTACTGAACAGTATGCTTCAGAAAAATGATGAGAGTTTCAGGTACGGGATGACCGTTCACGGGAACAACCAGCTACAGAGAAGACGATTTGGGATGCAGATGAATTGCCACCATGTTTCACTTCTTACTTCAATCAGATTGTATACATGGACGGGCCTTGGTAATTAGAGACCCTGCACTGTGTAATTCAACGTCGATGGCATCCCCTCCCAGTTCTATTTCCGCGGGACAAACTGAATTAAGCACTAGCCAGGGCCGAGAAACAATTTCATCTGTTTGCTAAACTGATCAGGATGAATGTTCACCAGACAAGTTTTGCGTTGTTCAGATCTTACAGAATACCACATTCAATGCTGAAGATCAACACCAGAAGTTAAATCTGTGAACTGACGCTTCAGTCTTCAGAAGTTTTTCAGTTTTCTAAACACAGCATTCCTACGGATTTCTTCAAACCGTGCACCTTCAGACATCACATATTTCACTGATTTCCTGTGATTATTGGCTAGTCAAAGAGGTGATTTAGCGAGGCCAGGAAGGCATGCCCCCAAATTCTTGAAAACAATGATTCTCATCTCTCACTGTTCCGCGACCAACTGGTGGTGCCGGGACGACAAAATTGGCGGGGTGATGTATGCGACAGCGAGTATAGAAATCGCTTTGGAGATGGGATGCTGAAGTTGTACCTCGAAAAAGATGAGATGCTGACTTATATTATCATCGCGATAACCATCAACAATCAAAATCTGATACATGATACATCACACCGAGTCAACGTTTACACGGAAAATTTTTCGGCCTAATGCAGGCAAATTTCCTAAATCAGTAATCTACGAGAGAGCAGCAGCAGGTGGCATCTGACAGAGGTGAACGATTCCCTGCGTCAGTCTTCCTGTGTCCATTTGTTCTTGAACTCCATCGTCAAGGACGATTCCTACACCAGTCACAGAGTACATGGTGGTGCGGCGCTAGGGGGCAGGAACAAACCGACTGCTGGAGCTTCGTTTCCTCAGATGATTGTGAAGTTGGAGAATATGTTCATCAGGTTGTCGAGCGCCTCAGGGTAAAACTTCCGCGCGAACAGGTAGCAGGGACGCTTCATGCCGTTCCACATGCATGGTCTTCTCTGCACCACATGCTGCAAGAAGGTGACATGTTAGGTCTTCAATTGGAAAAAGGGACACCTTATTTGTAGGTCAGGTAGAGCAAAGGAACATCACTCTACCTTTGCATTGCTGGAAACGACAATGCTCTCGTCAATGGACTGCAAGGTTTTGGAATTTGTCAGGTAAATACTTAACCGATGATTCGGTCATGAAGATAATGAAACACTTCCTTTTCTTCTGATAAACAAGCACAAAAATGAACTTACCGATATGTTTTTGAGCAGTTCAAAGCTTGTATCTACAGCTCTATAGGCTTTAGGATGCCATTTCCCTTCAGACCAATCTACATGTGTCACTGACCAATTTGCTATTCCAGTCGGATCTGCCATCTGAAGTCAAAATAAAATGCAATATTATTGGCTTGTGATTTTCCTTTTTGGGAAAAAAAGAGAGGATGTGGTCAACAATGTTGAGTACTCACATTAAAGAGAGTTGGCAAATAGTGCTCATCAGAATAGCAGTTGTGCCATTCATTTCCTGGCTGTAAAGTCGCAAACATGAGATCAGTGACGAGAAAGAGGGCAATGTACTTAATTTATCCAATGTACTATTATCAACACGCGATTGGGTTTTGGGGGAGGGGCGTGTGGAGCAGCAAGGGATCACCTTGCAGTAGCGCTTGAACTTTCCATAATAAAGGGTGTCAGCCAGAATAAGGATTGCATGCTGCCGTTTCACTGTGAACCACTGTCAGAAAAGACACAGCAATTGTTCAATAATTAATTGAAGTTTATCTGATAAGATTTTAGGAATCCTGGAAAACAAAATGAAGCCAGAAAACAAGAGCGCAAAGCAACATTTTGTAACTTGTGACTATAAAAATCCACTTTTCTATGGAGATGCAGTAAATGAAATTAATCACCTGTGCACCTTTTCTCCAATCTTGCTTCACAATTTCAGGTAACATATGATCAGAATATCTACCTGCTCCATGAGGACCAGGATCGTCAAAACTGAGGAAATAAAAAAGAATCGGGCGTGTCAACTGGGAAAAAATAGATAAATATTCAACTCTGAATAGGAAAGTTATAACATATATAACCTTCAACATGTTCACTTACCAGTCAACAAAGCTGACGTTTGTTTCCATGAGATAACTATATATATAGTCAAAGTTATGAAGCGGTACACAACTGTAATGAGAACAAATTATTAGGACAGGGATCTAGCACTCGAAGTTATATGGGATAAACCAAGATTAATAACCTCTCAGAAAGCAAGACAAAATGTTGGTTTTCAGGATCCTCTAGTGCATGAGCCAAGAGCCTCTTTTCAGCATCAATCATAGATATTGTTCCCCAGATTACCTACAAACAACTCGAACAAGTGAATTCCACAACAATATTAACAGAAACTGTGAATAATTTTGTATGATTGTATCCGATGATGTTAATCAGCCTGCCACCGAGTATTACAGGATATGATAGGTACAGATGATGATTCAACAACATTAATAAATCCTAGGATTTATTCTACATCCCTTAAAGTAGAGAGTTCAACAATCAACAGAGATAGCTCTCAGAGAGAAAACACATATTTTCAAAAAGCATTACAGAGAAACTCGGCAAATATTTTCTGCATAAATCAATTAATGAATAGAAAAAATAATGAACACAGCTTTATGTCAATTCCAGTTTAGATACCTTTTCACTTCGAATATCCCTTCCAGTGAATACCGGACTTGTATGAGTTGGCATGTCTCTTGATGCATGTACATATATGGTGTATCTGTCCTCATGTCCCTGCAAGTACACACAGGTGGCTAGATTTGGTACTCATGCATATCCAGATAACCAAGTAAAAATTGAATATATTCTAGTTATTTCATGAGATAGTATGTAAAAATGATGTCCATCTACCAAATACAATATGCATAGTTAGTTATCCCTATATTTTCCTAATAGGAGAAAAGTAGCATTGCATACCGAAACTTGATCATTGTAGATGCTACTCATTGACTACCAAGAGATGTATTAACCACAGTTTGCAAATAGAAAAACATCGTACCATGAAGAACTTTTCCCAAAGCTTCTCAAACGGCAATGAACTCGGTGTCAAGAACATGAAAGCAATTTTAGGATTCTTTGATGGCACCGGCCTTGCCCGAATGATGTCCCTCATGATAGCACGAGCAGCAATCTCATCATCGGTGTATACCCTAGCAGGTTCTGGAGGAGGCCGAGAACTACAGGCATCAGATGATACCAGGTAACAAGCTGTGTAATGCCGAGGAGTATAAAGGTAGGCTCCAAGGCCTACTGCACAAACAAAAGAAATCAAGATGATGATCCAGAGAGGCCGTCTAGATGAAGATCTACTCCGCGGTGCCATGGTTGATGTAGCTGTACAAACAGGAAAGGCTGAGCCTCCTAATCTCTTCTAGCAAGTTACAGCAATGCAATCATCAAAAAAGCACTCTTCTGATAACATTGATCAACATCTGAAAACCTGGAAGATAGGTAGGAAAGCACACTTAAGTTTATTGCAGAACAAATATATCCCTTTTTTGTGCAAAACAAATAAATGCGTTGAACGAAAATCTTGAGTTTTAGACTGCGTAACAGAGGAACATAGGACATAATTATTCTGGTATTGCTGATGATAAAAGGCAAGGCGGTTTAGGGAGTTAAGTGGGCTCCTATAATCAGGGTGCTGGACAACTGGGACCTAGCTGGTTCGATTCACGCAATTTGCAAACACCATTCTCCTTACAAAAAGAACAAGTGATATCGGAAAAGTAGAGGGCTGCATTTCAAGAAGAAAGGTGTTTATGCCTTGATGACAAAACGTTTCCCGGATAGTATGCAAGTTTGTTAGGCCATTTCTACTTATATTGTCTATCCTACCTTAGCAACTCTGATTTGTTCCTTGATACCCAGTAAATTCTTGTAATTTTCATTGTTTCCCTTAGCGCACCATATGAAAGTACGAAACCCTCCCTAAACCCCAAAATCTCGCGAATTGCCTGCCATCAGACGAAGTGACGAACTCTGAAATGGTAGGGGAAAGACAGCATGAGGTGCTGAACCCCGAATTTTTGAAATAGACTGTACCGGCACCTCGACAAGATTATGGATGGACTCTCAATTCGACTACGACGGCGCGAAGCACACAAGCCCGTAGCTCACTGAACATCACAATAAAGAAAGGGGATTGGAGCTTGACTGCTCGCACCTGCAGAAAAACGAGCTTCAAGAACACTACCAGGGAAGCTTGACTCACTTACCAGCCACGGAAGAGATCGATTCGCCTCTGACGGATGGACCTCCCCTCCACTGCACTCCACACCAGTCAGTACCAGCAGCGGACGGGGAAGAGGAGTGGGATGGCGAGGTCGCCGATGACGAGCCGCACCACAAAAGCTCGTGGCGGCGGCAGATCAGGAAGCAAGAACAGTTGCTCCCGATTACTGAGGGGCTTGGGAGATCTAGACGATGGAGAAGGCGGGGAGAAGTTGGGGAGAATCTTGGGAGCAAGCCTGAGGTGGAAAGGTCAGCTGGGCGGACAACACTACTGTAACGCTGATGTCAAGAGGTTTTACACGTAATGGCACTTGAGCACTGTCCTGATTATTATATTTTGTGCTCTAATTTGTGTTCTGTGCAAGACGGACTCGTGTTGGCCTTTGAGTAATATAAAATGCTTACGGCCGGCTAGCACCGGCTTTTCTGGACAGAGAGAGTTTAATCATTGTTATATACTATAAAAAAACAGTGACAGAGATTTTTTTCTTAAATAGATTTACTTTTGTCACTGAAAACCAAGGGAGGCAGGCCGGCCCGGCAGAGAAGCTCGACAACCATGGGTTAGAGGAGGGAGAAGTTGCAGATATGAGGATGTACGGCTAGAGAGCGAACTGCAGCTGTTTTCGTGTGTGTGTGTGTGTGAGAGAGGTCACGTGCTGGAGCTAAGGTTGAAGATGACTCTCATGTTGCTCGATGTAGATCCGAGGGTCTACATCCGAGGGATCACTTTGCCGACTGACGGATTGAGCCAATTTCAATCATGTGACTTGTCGTCACATTTTTCTAAAGAAGTGACAAAGAAAACAATGATGATTTTTAATAATGAACTAAAGGTAAAAGAATCTCTTGGTCAAAACAATAGATTGTATATTCACAAGAGAGGAATAAGATATATGTTGTTATGATGTAACGCTTGGGAGAGTATATGTTGAAGAAAAGCCTTATTAGATAAATTTGGAATAAACATACTAAAATAAGAATTGGTGCCAACACTAAATTGAGAAAATACATAATTTCAAAAGTAGTTCCTGCATACTAAAAATTATTTTCTATGAATTATGAACAACATACCTAAATAAAGTGGCCATGGTAAATACACCCATAAATAACTAAATTTGGGATTAATAAGATATTA
>LAPY01001021.1:106953-124286 GCA_000970635.1 Eragrostis tef | reverse complement strand
TAAATTTGGGATTAATAAGATATTAAAAGGGACTCAATATAAAATAATATAATTAAAATTTGCAATATAAATTTGAATAACTATTGCAATGTGTACATAAAAATTATTGTAAAATTAAGAAATATAAGCAATTGGATTTTATATTTGTCTAATATGGAAGGCCTACAAGCACAAGGTATATACTAGCTCCGCACGAGCTCAAAGTTACAGAAACACGCTACAGGTCAGAAAGAAGAAGTAATAGTAATCTAGTAGTAGAAAAGATGTGAATGGAAATTATGGAATGCTCAGATGCGAACTGATTACCATCGCACCTCCTCAAGTTATGCACGACGCCTAACTGATTGCTCCTGCACCTCATCTAATCCTATAGTTTTTTAAAAAAACAAAATGTACTGTATCAAACACTGTATTCTCTGTTGCAACTCCTTGGATCATTACAGAAGATGTAAAAGAGCAGGGAAACGACCAATCAGGGTCGCTTCAGACGCCTGCTTCGTCAAAGTCAAGCCCATCTCTACAACATTTCCTTCAGCAAAACTATATAGCTAAATCGGCATCAGCAATCTAGAATACACCGTGCCTCCAGTTCCTCCACCCTACTCCACTACGATCTCCGGCAGCTTCAATACGTTGTGGCTGCAGCAGCTACTTGTCCTGTGGCACTTCACATAGCTCCTGCAGCACCGGTTCGCCTCCCTTGCACAGACAACCTGCCAGCTTGAACATATATCTTCGCCTTTGCTTCCACACCCCTTGTTGATGGTTGCACTGCAGCAGTTTCTGGTAATGCAATCGGCGGGAGGTGGAACACAATCTTTCACCTTCAGATGGTTTCCACAACCTTCCTCTTTCTGCTGTTCAATGCGGTGACCACATTGGCTGTCCTGGTCTTGAAGTTCGGTTGTAGCACCAATTGATATCGTGTGTTCTTGAACTGGATCAGCTGCACTGTTGCCTTCGCCATGAGGTTCATGGCAGCAATGGCTGTGGCGGTGGTGTAGCTCAGCTTGGCAGCCCTTTTCTGTTTCCTCAATCTCTGCATGGTCATGGTCATGACAGTGGTATGTGTCCACAGCGTGTTCAACATGGCAGGGATGCTCATGCTCAAGGTCATGGTCATGGCAAACATGATCACCAGAAGAATGGGAAACAATTGGTTCCTTGCAGTGCCTATGCTCATGCTCATGGCAGCCATGGTCACCTGAAGAACGTGAATGCTTGTGTTCTTCGCACTGTCTGTGTTCATGAGCATGACAAGCACCCTCACTGACAGAATTTTCAGTGTCGGGTTCTTTGCAGTCGTTATGCTCACTGTCATGACAGTCACTTTTGTTGACGAAGTGTGGACTGCTTGCTTCATGGCAGTAGTTATGGCTATGGCCATGATCATGGCACACATGGTTATCTGTAAGCAGTTGGTTGGTTGGCTCTCTGCAATGGCTGTGGCTATGACCATGATCACGGCAACCATGCTTTTCTGTAGGCGGCTTGCTGTTTGGCTCTTTGCAGTGGTTATGGCTGTGACCATGATCATGGCAACCATGCTTACCAGCAGATTCTTTGCAACTGCCTGATGACTTGCACGGACTGTCTGAGCAGTGCTTCATTGTGTGTGATCCATGGTGTGAAGAAGCACAGCATTTCTTGGCCTTTCGGCGGTCTTTGTCTCTCAATAACAGCATGCTGTACATAATCACTAGCAAGCATGTACCAACATCTGCTAGGACAGCTGCCCAAATATGTGGATGCCCAGCTATTGCAAGTCCAACAACTGCAAGCTTCGTAATCACTGAGAATACGATGTTCACAATGATAGTCCGATGTGTCCTCCGTGCCAGCTGGATGGCCTTTGGAATTCTGCGGATGTCATTGGACATCAGGGTGATGTGGCTCGTCTCCATTGCAACTGCTGAACCGGACACACCCATGGAGACTCCGACATCAGCCTTAGCCAATGCTGGAGCATCATTCATGCCATCGCCAATCATCAGTGTGGGGCCATATTTTGCTTTGAGTTCATCAACAATTCTCACTTTGTCGGCTGGACGAAGTTCAGAATGAACTTCTTCTAGGGCATTCCCAAGCTAGCAACAGACAAGAGCAGCAACATTAGAAGCCCGTAAAGAACGAGGAAACCACTCAATACCAACACCATCATATCCTAAATTAGCTGGTTTACCTGATTCTGTGCAAATGCAGCTGCTGCAGCACTATCCCCGGTAAGCATCACTGATTTGATTCCCAGTGACCGCAGCTCCCTGATAGCTTCAGCTGATCCAGTTCGGCAGGAATCAGAGAGCGTAAATACTCCAATCAATTCCTTTTTGCAGGCAATATATCCAATGGTAACTCCTTTCATGTCTTTCATATCCGGAACTACAAGAAAAGGGGTTCATAAGCGTTCAAGAGATATGTAGAAAATGTTGTTTTTCTTGCAAGAGAAAAATTGAATAGATACAATGTTTTAACATAAAAAATACAAAATAACATTTTTAAATAATTAATATAACAGTGTTTCGGTAAGGCAATATTAGAATGAATGGTTTAGAGTGACTACTTCTAATTCATATTTATGAAGTTAAAAATCTTTCTATGTACTATGGAAGTGAATTCATGCATGACATGTATGCTCTGTGCCTTGTTTAACAGCAAGTTCACTGTAACTAGGCAACTAGATATAATATATCGTCAACAACATGTTTAGAAAAAAAATAATACAGAGTGCCATCTGTACCAACCTGTTTCACACGAGGCTCTGGATAAAATTCTTTTGTTCCCAATATAAACACCTTCTCCATCGATTTCACCGTAAAGCCCCTCACCAGGGAACATTTGAAACACAGTGACATTATCAGATTTTGGTTCTACTGACTTCGATTGAGCATAATCAACAAGCACAGGTGCCATTGGGTGGCTTGATCTGCTTTCAATGCTTGACACCCTGCAACAGGCACGAAACTCAATGCAATGCAACCAGAGGAACTTTGAGAAATGAGCATTTAGAAGGAACAACATTCACCAGTAAAGAATTTTTTGCAACGGGACACGTCCACTGGTTGCCTGAAACTCCTCGACGCAGAACTCTCCTCTAGTAATTGTACCAGTTTTATCAAATGCAGCAACTTTGATCTTGGCCAAGGATTCTAGGACATCCCCTCCTTTGATGAGGAGTCCTGTCCTTGCAGCCCTTAGTAGAGCACAGAAGGTGGCAACTGGTGTTGATAGCACTAGAGCACATGGGCAAGCGCTGACTAGAAGGACTAGGGCCAATCGGAACCAGCGTCTGAGGTCGTGCGCTTTGAGTATCATAGGGATCACTGCTACCGCCAAAGCCATGAAAACAACAGCTGCAATTGCAAAACAATATAACATCATATGATCTGACTTCTGAATGTCCATATTTTCTTAACAATATTTTGAAGTAGGCGTCTTGAAAAAAGTTGTATCCGGACAGGTCTCCTATATTTTAGCTTACCGGGGGTGTAGTACTTGGCACATGTATCAATCAGTCTTTGTGTCTTGGATCTACTGTTTTGTGCTTCTTCAACTAGTCTTGCCATTTTAGCCACTGCAGAGTTGTCGGCCACAGTAGTTGTCCTCACAGCAATGTAACCTGCCACAACATCAATACAGAATCGCCACAAGATCAGTAACTCATTTTAGGCATTTAAGAAATGTCAATTCAAGTGGTAGGATAGATACCATCTATGTTGAGTGTGCCAGCCCAGACCTGGGACTCTGGCTGCTTCGCCACCGGAAAGGGCCAATCGGAACCAGCGTCTGAGGTCGTGCGCTTTGAGTATCATAGGGATCACTGCTACCGCCAAAGCCATGAAAACAACAGCTGCAATTGCAAAACAATATAACATCATATGATCTGACTTCTGAATGTCCATATTTTCTTAACAATATTTTGAAGTAGGCGTCTTGAAAAAAGTTGTATCCGGACAGGTCTCCTATATTTTAGCTTACCGGGGGTGTAGTACTTGGCACATGTATCAATCAGTCTTTGTGTCTTGGATCTACTGTTTTGTGCTTCTTCAACTAGTCTTGCCATTTTAGCCACTGCAGAGTTGTCGGCCACAGTAGTTGTCCTCACAGCAATGTAACCTGCCACAACATCAATACAGAATCGCCACAAGATCAGTAACTCATTTTAGGCATTTAAGAAATGTCAATTCAAGTGGTAGGATAGATACCATCTATGTTGAGTGTGCCAGCCCAGACCTGGGACTCTGGCTGCTTCGCCACTGGAAAAGACTCCCCAGTGAGGGTACTCTCGTCAACCTCACTACGTCCATTGACGACGACACCATCAATCGGAATGACTTCCCCTGCTTTGACAGCTATTACTGTATTGACCTTCACATCCTGGGCTGCAACCACTTCACCAGTCTCTGCTAGAACAGCCTTCTGTGGTGTCATGCTCAATAGTGATGACATACCGTCAGTAGCCTACATGTCAAACCAGCATTCTAATCAGAATTTTTATAGGAAAGTAACAAAATAAATATGCAACTAGTGTACTAAGGTGCTTTTGGTTATTTTTTAGTCATGCTTTACACGTGTATATGCATGTTTAGGTGCTAGATCAAGTTTCCTTGTCTTCCCTTGGAAGAATTTTGAGGTGGGTATCAGCATAATATCTCCATCAATATATTAAATGATGGTACAACCAGCCATGCGTCCCTGACTCTGGTCCAAGCCATGTCTCACATGGCAGAACAAAAATATTTTTAGCAATCCATCTGTGGGACAGTGCATGTCCAAAATCAACACAAATTGTTCTTTTTAAAGGACATTCAAATTGTTATGTTGCTTAAGTATGATCACGTGCTCGCAAATTCGACATATCATAATACAGTTCATGTCTGGCTGCAGTAATCCAGCATTTATTCTTACTTCTTGGGCAAAGTAACCTATCTGAAAGAAAGGGACAGACCTTGCGGCTTGCCCTGGTGTTAAGCCATTCAGCAATGCTGAAGAGGAAGACGATGGACCCAGCCTCAGTATAGTCCCCCATACCTATTGCCCCAGAAACTGCAATGGAAGCAAATGAAAAATGTAAACCCTTGCCTTTGGCATGTCATCATCTCATGCTGAAACTTCCAGGATTTCATGCCATGGCAACTTCTAAAATAAAAAGGGTCGCAGATATGATAACAAGGAAGCACGTATGTGGACAGCAACATACTAGCGTGGACCATATTATTTCAGAATGTAGTGCCAGCAAGGTAATGTGGAATATTGAACCGATTCCTCATCCTTGTCAAATGCATATTCGAGATGCAGTTATCTGCTACCTCGATACCGCAAATGAAATCTCAAGAAAGTGTGATTCGAGCGATATGTTTCTTCTTCCAAGGAATACATTCCCTGTTGAGGTCACAATCACTACATTGAAGAAAACAAGCAGAATTCTGTTCACTTAGCATATAGTCTTATTAACATTGCAGCGGCATATTCCTTTAATGCAGTGGAAAGTGGAGATCCCTCCAGAAAACAGTGGAGGGATAACTGAGACATGGACTTTTAGGTGCCGGATGGATTCTGCTCTCTCCACTAAAAAGACACCGTATTGGCCCTGGCAATACAAATTGCCATTGCCTTCTTCATGTACAAGCCGCCTTTCACATTGGAGGAACAGTTAAAAGCAGCATTACTTGCCCCAAAGGCTGGTACTGTGTCGGAGTTTCTATGAGCAACAGAAGACTAGGACGTGACGAAGGTGATCAATTTTACTACATTTAGTACCAGTATATTTATTGTAAGGATAAGTCCAAATCACATATTCGTCTATTACCACCAGCTTTTATTAAATGCGCTTGTAATCTACTGTTAGATATTTGTTTACCTCTAGAAGAAAACCAGATCAACAAAAGCAATTGGTAGCGTGTGAACCAGCGGGAATAATTTACCTGCAATCAGCATGAGCATGTTGATATCGAGGGTGAGCCTCCGGGCAGCAGCAATGCTTCTCAGAACGATCGGTGGGAGGCCAGCGGCGGCGGCCACCAGTGCGAACCATTTCAGGGGATGCCAGAAATGCTCGAACAGTGACACGATTACAAAAGCTCCACAGACCAGAACATAGGGACTCGGCCATTTATTGGTGATTTTCCCTGTGCGACCGCCATAAGCTCGAACTGACGCCTCAAACTTGGCCTGGTTCAACACCTTGACTGCAAACATAAAAAATCAGAGCGAATACAAATCGCCGCTTAGCTTCCATGTCACAAACTGCATACAGGTAAACTTGTTTCCAAGATTCGTGATACAAACAGTTCGTTTGTACTTCTACACTCCTAATTATTTTTAGGGGGTGGGGACAACTGACTAGCTTCCATTAGTTTAAGGTTCACAAGTCAAATCCCACAAGAAAACCAGAGCGAAAGCTACAACATTGTAGCACGCACGACTAAAACTACAGTCAGCGCAGGCGCGCAGGTCCGGCTCTGGTCTTCAGAGGTATCAGAAAATCCGTTGGTGCATGCAACTTCACGTGACAGCAACTACCAGAAAAAATTGTAGGATTTCTGGGGAGCTGATGTCAGGGTCACCTAACTTTTTTGTATCGTTGCTGGGCTTCAGCTCAGCGATCATCAAATACTCCTATGGTAAATGGCAACAGAAATGGATAGGGCGTCACAGCATGGGGAGCGGTGCCGAACTGCCGATCGACCGGGACCATCCTGGCTATGCTCACGCGAAGGATGTTCGATGCTTGGACTGCAGCATCAGAATTGGATTATTCACAACTCTTTTATCACATGATCGGCCCACCAGCAGCTAAAGTTTCAGAACAATTCGTTCCAGAAAAGTCGAAGAACACGAAAGGAAGAAATGAACTTTGCGTGTTTTCTTGCGGCAGCATCCGGCGTGCCGTTGCGTCCCCGCGAGGTGTGAAGCTAAGGAGTAGTCCTTTTTTTTGTTTTAATAAAGAGAAAACCCAAACAAACCCGCAACGTGAAAGATCGGGCACGGCGGTATCACCCATTTTTAATGACGGTTGCTATCCAAAGATGTGATTTTTATTTGCTCCATTTCCCCTGGGAGCAGTTGGGGACTCCGGTCGTGGGCACAGTCCCCGGCCAGTCAATCCAGCGCATGATTACGCGAAAAGCTCACGAGTGGCCGCAGCAGCAGCAACCAAGAAAGAGAATCGACTAAACCGACACATGCGGATCAAATTTCCCCCATCAAGATTGAGGGTGTCGTCCAAATTAAAGATTGAGGGGATGGAAGAGGAGAAAGGAGGCATCAATCAATTTCGCGGTACCGATTTGGGACGGGGAGATGGCGTCGGCGTCGTGGACGACGATGACCGTCCGGGACGGCACGACGACGGACACCTTCTGGACCCCCGGCAGCGGCGAGAGGAGCTTCTCGATGACGGGCACCTCCGACGTGCAGCAAATCCCCAGCACGTCGAAGTAGCTCTTCTCGTACTTGCCCGCCGGCGCGGCCGCATCCCCCATGGCTCCTCCTCCTCCTCCTCCTTGGCTATCTGATGGAGATTGCAAAGTGGCGACCAAACAAAATCAAACCTGCACGCGGGGACATGGCAAGGGGTGAGCAATCTTGGCGTGCCGGCGATGATGGCGGCAATAATTAATCACCTACCTCGCGCGGCCGATCAGTGTAGAGGTCGCCGCCAAGAAGAAGAAATGCGTGCCGAGGAGAGGGAGGACGGGAGGGAGGGAAAGCGCGACGGGGAAGAAGTGGAGAAAGCTTGCGAGGAGGCCGAGGGGGGCGGGTGGCGACTATTTAAGGATTCGACCGCGGGCACTGGACAAGCGTCTCGTCTCGTCTCGTCTGGTGGTGCTGTGGATGCTGACGAGCAAAGCACACACCGGCCGGTCGATCCCCACGTAAAAAGCAAGGAATTAAAAGAAAAAAAGATGGCACGGCGCCTTGAAATCGTGCGATATGGGAGCAGTGGTCTCAACGGATGATTGATGGTGGTGGCCCAGAGGGTAGAGGAAGAGGTGGCAGGAGAGGAGAAAGAAAGGTGGTGACGAGGACAGAGAAGCGGCACGTTAACTGAATCCTGTGATTCAGTGGCGGTTACCGAGTGCCGACGGAGACCAACCCTGCCCGTCGTGACCAAAATTCCTGCGCAAACTGCTGCGAGAAACGGACACGAAAACTCCGCGTCCACCACCTCCATTTGCGTTCTTACAGTCCCCAAAAGTTCTTCCACGCCCCTTGACCGTCCTTTGTCAGGAACTAATGTTTTTTTTTTGGCGAACTGTTGCTATGTGCTGCTTCTTCCAATGTCTCACTCAAACCACTAAACAAAGGAACTCGGGTCGTTTGCATAATAACATCGATTTGCTTACACACCCATTTTTCATAATATCTTCAGTGAATTAAAAAAGTGATAGATTAAACACTTGTCAAGGGGTGCTCACACGCACCTCCCATTCAACAAACATGTATGACCATTAATTAATATCGTTTTAAAGTTCTAGATAGCAGGTAGTGAGTACAAATATGGGTACGGCTATAACTATATTGTTTGTTTCTAAATGGATAGACATCTTTATGATAGAAGGAAGCCCAATTACTTCTATCTTTCAAAATGTATTCTTGAATGCACCACATTTTAGTTTTGTATATAGATTACTAGGCCATATTTACAGGGTTAACACATAGAGTGTACAGCGGACCCCCTTCGGTTAGGTAGGCCTTAAGAGCAATATTTTGAATGAGGGTAACTCATATTTTGAAGCTGTGCCTAGAACGACATGGGCTCAAACAAGTCGATATCAACTCCATTTACAAAACAGACCAGCCCTTTTCTGGAGGAGGAGAACTGAATCTTTTAATCCATCTGTTGCATAACATATTTCTAAATGCATGGCATTATATTCACACAAGATATGTACACCAATTAAACTATCTCATGGAATTGGAGCAGAGCATACGGTGTAGAAATTTTGTAAAAGTTATCATTTCATCCTTTTCCTTTATCTCTAAGAGCTACTAGCAGTTCATTTGATGTGAGAGGGAAAGATTACAAGTTGTGAAGAAGAACGGGAAAGGTAAGGGTATGAAAAGGATCATTGATTACCAAAAAAATATCTTTGAAGTGTTTTTGCTCCCACCTTTGTTCCTGCGCGATATCTTCCTTTAGCTTGGAGAATGTCGACATATGCGTGAAATCTTGCAATGTGATGATCCTCGCATTCCTTTCGTTCTAAAGTGCACATGAAACCACCGTTTTGCACTCATTATTCAAAACTATCATATTGCGGCACCATCTCTGAACAAATGATCATGAAATCTCTTTGGGTATATTTTCACAACATTTTCCCAGCTTCAGGGTACTAAAACAGTTACAGGCTGAGGTTCTTTTCAGAACTATATATATAGCTTAAGTTAGGGCCACGATGATCTATTATTGCTTGAAGCAATATTGAAGAGTAGTGGAATTTATGCTCCTTTTTTTTGCTCAAGTAATAACAAGGGAGCTACGGTATTTATATTAATGACAATAAGATGATTGTAAGTAACAAATAAACTTAGAGAGAAATAAGAATATGATGCATGGGTAGGAAGGAAAATAATACACAAAGTATCTAAATTGTTATGAGGAGACAACATCTTGGTGGTGTCTTTCCCTCCCAGTTCAGTCCATGAGCGCGTGGAAATATTTGATTTTCAAGCTACATGATAGAAGATGTACTTGTTTAATTTCTTGTTGTTAATGCGAAGATCCTTACATTATTTTCTTTCCAAATTACGAATACAGTTTGTGATTTTTCAAGATACATGATGAAAATGTTTTTCCTTATTTGTTTGTGGTTTTTCAATCTACTCAGATATTGATAAATTAGTTAGGGTCAGCCACAAAAACCGTGCAGTTTTATCATAAACAAACAGAGCGTAACGATAGTGCAGGTTAAAATAAACAAACCTGGGCTATAAAAGCAACTCTTGCACTGCTCATGATGTGCATAACATGTTGACATAGGGCAGCGGACACGATGGAACAGCTCGCTGGTGGAGATTCTTCTGGCGTGCATGGCGAGCAGGATGACAGAACAACAACCGGACGAGTGTTTCATTCCCAAACAAAAGCGGCGATCCTGCGTGTCATGCACAAGCATATTCCTGAAAACCACGATAATCCTATTTTGAGGGAGATTTAGTATGGATTATCAGTTAAACTATACTATATATAGAGAGAGTAAGCATCATCTAGCTAGCTCAGTTTTAAACGGAAATTAAGCTTATGTTATTTATCTAACAGAGTCCTAGATATTCATCCCGCTACTCATTGATGGTTTTCTGATTTAGTTGGATTATTTTTCCAGTTTATTTTGTATACTGGAAATGGTATTTTACATAGATAGATGGGTATTTAGGCCTGTAATTATCATAGATAGTTCCCAAATAGCACGAATGTAAACCGAGATTTTTATTAGGTACATGCAAAATGCATGGACGAGCTTTGCATGCACGTTCAATCAAGGTGTATTGGGAGAGCCTGAAGTTGAATGGATAAACAAAATACCAAGCCAAATCGAAGTGATGAATGTACAAGGTCATCCATCTTAAAATGATGAATACTACATTGAAAGAAAAAAAAACTTGATTAAACAAGAGTACAAAATTAGCAGAACGTAAACGACTACGTAGGTTACGCTTCAAGAGGCTGCGATTATCGCACAAATGAAAGTGGTCCGAAAACGAAGGCGAGCAGCAAGTGCAAATACCAGTGACGATCGAAGTGATTTGTAGTTAATACTGACTGCGTAAAAATACCTTGCGGTCACGAACGTTCAATTTTGAGATACATTATAAGAAAAAAAGGATGAGCGGACACAAAAAAACACTACGATCGCTTTGCCTTGACATTGATCGCCGCAAACTGACTAATTATTAGCTCCGTCCTTGCAGGTCGGCCAACTGGATAATATTCAACGGTACGGTGGATCGGAAGAGATACTTGAGCGGAATTCATGCAGGGGACACCACAAGAATAAACCTCTTCTCCGACAGTTTGCTTGTAGGTGCCCCATAATATCTTTAGTTTTTATTATTTGTCTTCCGAATTCACTTCCTGCCGGATCCAACCGCCGCCTCATTGCCACATAGCAGCCGCACGCACCCTCCTCGGCCGTCCCCATCTCCTCCACCATGAACCGCTGGGACGTATTAAGATCCGGGTGGCGGCGGCGGAGGGCGTGGTGAAGGAAGGGGTGGAACCCATCCGCCTAGCCGCCTCCACCTCAGACGTCTGGGGGTTCGGAATTCGGATTCGAAAACGGCGGTGGCGGTGCTTACATCGCGCTCCTGCCAGGGACGCACCCAGACGTTGAGCCCGCGTTCTGGGCGGCCGACCGCGATGCCTGCAGCTCCATCGACGAGTACGAGCTGCAGGGCGCTCTGTCCTCCGCCTACCATGGTTCGGTAACTAACAAGCCATCACGGATGGGTAACTAACAAGCCGCATCCTCCTCAATCCCTTCTTTCATCCAATGATTTGATTCATTCAATTGGCCCTTCCGATTGAGACGCTGCTAGGATAGTAGTAGATTTGGGTGCTCAACAGAGACAACAAACTTTTTTACTTTCGCAGGATTTTGACCAAGCAGTCCGCCTCCCGCCGAATGACAAGCTAACTCGTACCCTCCGTATCCTGCTGCTGGATCATGTGCGGCAATATGTATCAGCAATGCCCGGCTTGATAATGCATAACAGAGGCTCCGGTGGCAACCTATCGGATGCAAAATACAAGACCCAAGGTAAGAAACGTTTATTTGAATATATATGCAGTTTTTTGAGAAATTCAGTTAGTCATTGGCCAGTGACAATTTCAGTTATTCAGTGCTTGTTTCAGGTTGAACCGAGTTGATTCGTTCAACACAAACATGTGGGAATCCCTGATTTTGTATCCTGGGGAATTCTGTCAAAGAAAAGAGAAAAGTTTTTTAGTTGTCTGGCAGGAGCCAATTCTGTCAAAGACAAGAGGAAATTTTTTGGTGCTTATTGCTCTTTCTTGTTTCAGGTAGATTATGTTATATTCCAATTTTTTGTTGTGCTGTTCAGCGATTAGAATGAATTACTAATGTGCAAATTTCCTGTTGTTCAGGACTATAATTACAGTGTGGAGTTCTTGTGGTGCCAATAAGAAATGGCAAGGGTACTAGGGAAACTCTCGGACTTGAGATTATTGACCGGAGTTTACCAAGGTACAAGAATGCATATATCATCATCTTCAATAGTGATTGCTGGTGGACGCATGACAAAACTGTCCAGGGTAAGCTATACAATGCCCTGCCCCATTAATTGAATATCTGAGTTTATACATTCTGCACTTCATTTGCTGTATATTGGTCTAATTATGCTAAAATGTGCCGTAGGAAAAAAAATACTATCAAGAGGGTGACCGTGTATATAGTGAGCTGGATGTCCATGATGCTACTGGAGAGCTCTTAACACCTGGGCCAAGTGGGTTGACTACAATGTTGATCCCAAGAAACCACTGTGTCCTTCCGAGGCTATCAGCAAAACAGAGTAAAACAGGCAGCAGTCAGATCTTTAGCCCTCAACAACGACAAAAAAAAATCTATAGGTTTCGAAGGATGTAAACTTCCATGTCTAGCTAACAATAATAAGAAGAAATAGAAATACGATGTTCATGAGATGATGTAGGAGGATCTTTTTTTCTTTTGAGACTTTTGTGTACTCGGTTATTTTTGGTATACTAAGCAATATGAAAAGTGGTTGTACTATGTTGCGAGCATTTCCTATTTTGTCAAAACGTGGAGCATCCTATGTTGGATTGAATGTTTCAGTTAGTCATGCCTATACTTTTTACCAGCAAGCCTTCATTTTCATAGCATCCTCTGTTCTATTCAATTCGCATAGTGAACAAGCCAACTGAGTGGTGAGCAAGCCTTCATTTCTTATGCATCTTGACCATTTGAAAGTAATCACTGTTAAATATCTCATTAGTAGATTCCTGCTGCTTTGCTCTCTGTAATGATATAAACTTTGAGAACATTGTTGTAGCAAGAGGTAACAACTCAAGTAGGAATCGTTTCAAAAAAAAAACCCTCAAGTTGGGATTCCGTAGCAGTTATGCTCTTCCTGTGAGCACTTTCGCTACCTTTTTTTTTTCTCCTTTGACCTTCTCGAGTAATTATTGCAAATGATATATGTCGGCATTAGCAATTTAAAGTGGTGGGTTTTTACTTCTCTTTTACCATTTTGTTTGTTCGAAATTTATCAAAAGCATGTTGCTCTCCACTTGGGTATTTTGTTTACCTCGAAGTCAATGATCCTTTCCTTGTATGGCATCACTTTGGGACATTTATTTTGAAGTGCTCATTTGTTTTTGTTTAAAATATGATATTCATTAAATTTATTGTCACAATTCTTTTGTCGCAATAGCCCGTGGCAACGCACGGACACTTTTGCTAGTTTAGTATATTTTGCTAAGTGTATTCCATAACTGTGGGTGATATCCTTGTAGGGAATAACATTGTTGGGAATTTGCAAAACCTGCCTGGAATACATGAATTTATACAAGGAAACTGTCGGCCACTTGCTAGAAATAATGGCTAGAAACTGTTGGGCACCTTAGATAGCTGTCGGAAAATATTCTATATCTTGTAGTGATAATTCAAACACAGCCGTAGCCCGTAGATATGAGTCATCTGAGTAGAATTTACACAGGCGAATTCAAAGACAGCCGTAGGTGCAGAATTCATGTAGGGGCGCGAGTTAAAATGCTGCCGTAGTCATGAAGCACCTTGGTATAATTTATGTATAACTTAAATGCAGCCAGTCACCAGGCACCTGAGAAGAATTCATATACGTACGGTTGAAGAAAAATGCAGGCGTACGTACGAGTACATGTGCAACTAGTAGGGTTCAAGAGGGTGCGATTACGCACAATGAAGCTGCTTTATAATAAAAGAAACGAAACAAGTGACGAATGAAGGCGCGCAGTTGGAGTGATACCAGTGTAAGAAAAGACACAAGTGATTACCGGAGTGGCAGCAGGTGGGCGGCACGTCATGAACACTTAAACAGTAGGTCAGGCTTTCCTGTCGCACGTGTCATTCGCCACCGAGACATACGGGAAAAGATCTGGTGCTACCGGTCCTTTTCGTTCTACCGTGCGCCACTGTAGCATAAAAATATGCAATGAAAAATTGCAACAAAAATATGAATGGGTATCTCACATAGTCTTCTACAAGCATGCAAAATTTCAGATACAACGGTTAACTGTACAAGATGCAACAAAAAAGTGAAGACAGTGTGTAAATAGTAGTTGTTATCGGGTCTGGGTGAACAGTGCAACCCGCAACTATTCAGTGCATGATTTCTCTTTTTTGTTTTTCTATACACAAAAACTCGTTGCATCTGATTTTTTGCATGATGATAGATCATTGCATTATCTATCTATCTATATTTTTGTTGTAATTTTTTGTTAGATACTTTTTGTGCTACAATGGCGGTAGCACAAGAAGAGGGTGGGAGCACCAGAACCGTTCTCCGAGACATACAGGCAACGACAAGTAGAGAGCAGCTGCGACGCTAGGATCCGGGGCACGTCCGAGGAATAAAGCCGGCCTGCCAGCAGGGAATCTTACTGTTATCCTAACGGATTGCCAGCAGGGAATCTTACTGTTATCCTAACGGATTGCCAAAGGTCTAATCAGGTTCGTATAATGGCGCGCGCGTGGGGGACAATTAGCCTCCGATCGAGCTGTCCAGTGAACAGCAGAAATGGAAAAGACCGGTGCTAGCGACAGTTCCAATATATGAAGTGACAGGAGATGATGTCGTATGTGAGCAGTACTAGAATAGGAGTACAATTTAACTTCTAACTTTACGGTGTCGTAACATTACAAATACTTGCAGTGAATACTTTTATTCTTATGCACATGCTTGTGCCGCGGGCGTACCTGCCTTGATTCAAGGGCATTCAACTGAATGCCCCAAAAATTGTCCAAACAATGAACTACATGTATGTGTATTTATCTTTTGTATATATACTATGTGCAAGCAATTTGCATCAAAATCATGTCTCAAAGTGTAAATCATACTAGATGTTAAAGACAATTGTCAAATGTTTCATGTTCAATTTTTTAAAACTTCTTATCTATGTCATTGAAAATCTTTTGCCATCTTGCATGTTTGAATGTCCAGAGGCTAACCATTGCATGCACGCGACTATTCCTGGGATCCAGCCGAGACGACGAAAGTATATATCTTGGCCGCGTCTCCTGCTGAATGCATGCGGGGAAGGTAGTAATGCGTATCGCTAATTAAACTGATAAAGCTCATGCATTGCCTCAGATTTTTCCCGGCCGGTAGTACCAGTCAGAGTGATACCTTTTTGAGCTTGATATACGGGCATACAACCATTTTCATTACTACGTACTATTCTACTAGCAGGGTGTTGCTTAATTGTCGCCGAAGAGCACCAAGCGAACTAGTTTTAGTCCCTGTTCGTTTTCTTTAGATCTAAATTTTAGAAGGCTCTAAACAAAGAAAAATCTATTACTAAATAAAGTCTAATGACAAAATCTTTTTACAGATAGGTACATCTTTACGAGACGAATCTAATGAGTCTAATTAATCTATGTTTTGCCACAGTAATGCTACAGTAATCATCGTCTAATTACTGCTTAATTACCCTCGTTAGATTCGTCTTGCGAATAATTAAATTTTATTTAATACACTTAAATAACAAGATTTTTTTTAAACCTCTCTAAACTTTAAACCCTGTGAAACGAACACCCTCTTAGATTGCATCAGTCGACGACGAAGATGAGCTGGAAAGAGCACTGATCGATCGAGAGAGATATGGAGGCCACGTATACACGCATGTGCTGGACTAGTCTGTGGGTGATTGATTGATCAAAGGAGCTAGGAGTACTAGCTAGAGTACCGGCCAAGCAAGAAATGCATGCTGCGTTCGCCACTTGCGTTCGCCACTCACACACCTTTTTCTCCGCAACTCTGTTTGTTCTACTCAACAGGGTACGGTCTAGCAAGCTCCATGCATGCCAGACATCCATGCATGGCCAATAATCTCTCTCCTGTCCCCTGCCTTACGTTACGTCCAATGCAGCAGCAGGTCCGTGTCGTTTAACGTCGGGCTTTCATCAGAGGGCTTTTTTTTTGGACGTGATCAGAGGGCATATTTCAGTATGCTACGTAGCCTTGACAAGTTGGTGAGATCATCCAATGCGTACCTCTCTGGCTCTGATCTGCATGGTGTTGAAGGCCAGCGTGCTGGGCGGGACTCTCTATGCGGCTTGCACGCACGCATGCTGCATTTTGTTGTGCATGGTGACTCATGTTACAACGGCGTCTAGCAGCACGCACCTTATCTACCTTTTCCCAATTCTTTTACTGAGTTGGGACTCCATCGTGTCGACGCTGCGTGGCCGTTTATCCAATTACAGGGAACGGTAGGGCGCCATGAAACTGCTTTGCCATTTTTGTAAGGCAACAAACTGCTTGTACTTCGGCGAGTGTGAAAAGGAAAACCGGAAAAGGGTGAGAAACGAATGAACAATTCGTAGCTACTCCACTTTCTTCTTCATGACTTTCCAAAAGATTCCTAAACCTTTCCAACTGCTAGTTTCTCGTTCATCGTCTCTTTCCTTTTTCACTCAAGTTGGCCGGTTAAGTTAGTCCGATCCATTCCGGAAGTGAACGATTCCAACACATGCACGCTGTGCATCCGAATGAGATGTGCGACTGACGTACGACTCTGCCTGATCTGCTGTTTCTTGCATGTGATTCCAGATATATTGAGCCATGATATCATGCGTTGGATGATGCTGCAGTCGGATTGGTCAGACCATATGTGGGTCGGACCTAGCTATAGCACTGCATATATATCATTCTACCGTGCGTGCATGATACGTTCGTATATCCCTGATCTCATGAATGGTACACTTATAATCGTACACCATCTTTGTAGACACGCATGTAAAAAGGGCACAAGGATTAGTTGGGATTCGACGCGATATAACAAGCGTCTGGCCCCACTCCGGCACTACGCCGTCCACTGCCGTACTGCATGCTCCTCTCAGCCGGCCATTCAATTATAAATCACCCATCAAACTAGGATAAGAATTTTAGGCTGTGTTTGGATTGAAGGAAAATCAGAGGAATTTTGGAGGGATCAGTTCCTTTGGAAAGGAAATGCAATGTGTGCGTTTGGAACAAAGGAAACATGCATTCCTTTCCGGAGGAAAGGGAGCAGACGACGCCCATTTCACAGGAAATAAAAACTCCACTCCGACCTCAGGAAACGCTCGCTTCGTTCGCCTTCTCCCTCCTGTTTT
>LAPY01001021.1:65421-91316 GCA_000970635.1 Eragrostis tef | reverse complement strand
GTCGCCAATTCCTCGGCGGCGGCCGAGAGACGGGAAAGGGGCAGGTCCGCGGAGGAATTGCCGCATGGGGCACGAGGCGTCGCCACTCGCCATAGCGACCTCCGAAGGCCGGTCAGTCGTGGAACGCGGGCGGGATCGGGCGGCGCGCAAGTGTCACTGGCAAGCTCGACTTGTCCAGCGCACGATCGTCCCGGTGGCGCCCGTGCTTTGGTGCTCTCGCGCTGGCAGCAGCTGCGGGAAGATAGAAGGCGCCAGAGGCCGTGGCCGTGATCACCGGGTCGCCGTTCCGATGCGGCTCCAAAGGCGAGCAGAAGCAGAGGAGTTGGTCTGCACAGCGGCTCAGAGGAGCTGTTCTCATTGCAATCAGATACAGTGTTTCTACCGGGAATACATGATCTGCATCTTCCTACTCCATGCAGTGAAAGAACAATTCAGAAAAAGGACTGTTTCAGTGGTTAACCCTCCGTCCATGTCCCTTGAGTTTCGTCCTAAGTCAAATTTTGTAAACTTTGACCAACAATATATAAAAATATATATTGTTTCAAATTAAAAGAGTTGCGTATTATGATAGTTCATTACATGATGAATCTAATAACATTATTCTTGCGTTGTCAATTTTTATGATTTATCCGTAATTGATGGTCAAAGTCTGAAAAGTTTGACTTAGGACAAAACTCAATGAACTCAATGAAAAGTTTGAAAAGTAATGGAGAAGACGACTTTCTGTGCTTTACTTTCAAGCGCGACGAGGATCTCAGGTAAAATCCACCTTGCGCCATGTTTTGGTAAGATGTGTGGATACAGAATATCACATTGAGGTTGAGATTTCCAAGGCTCTATAATATACGCCACAATAAAAGTTGTCTGGGGAGTGAAGCATGGGATGGAGAGAATTGTTTATTGGATTTCAGAAGGAATTTTGGGGAGAGAGAAGAACAGGAATGGCTAACTCTGCAGACAATGCTACAGATTGTACATTTGAATAAGGAGCAGGACAAAGTTAGATAGGAGCTAGTAGAAAAGAAGGGCCTGTACACAACAAGATCCATGTACAGAATGCTTACTTTCAGAGGAGTAGTAAACAAAAGAATGGAGAAATTATGGAAAAGCAAATTACCAATGAAAGTTAAAGTTTTCTTGTGGCTGGTGTTTCAGGACAGGATACAGTCAGGTGTTCAGCTCAAGAGAAAACAGGGGAAAGGAGACAGAAATTGTGTGCTGTGCAAAAAACCAGAGACAACAGATCACATCCTTTTTCGATGCAGAACAGCAACTTACGTTTGGGAGTTGCATTGGTGAAGCCTTTGGCTGGGATAACATACCTAAAAATATGAAAGATTTTCTTGAAAACTGGCCATGACCACGAAGTGTACGGGACAGTCACTGAACTGAAAGAAATTCACATCCGGACTTCATTTTTATGTGAGGATCACGGTGTCTCTCAGGGCAGGATAGAATAGGAGACGTCGATAACATGCGTGCACTAACGAGTTTTCGTCTACTCGGACGACAGCAGCTTACCGACACGTCATGGTACTCGAATCCAACCAATTGGAATAATAATAATAAAGTTAATTTCAACACCTCGTGAAGCAACAGAGAATATACTTTTACTACTTCCCAATAGCAACATCACGAACTTGAAGGAGCTTTGTCCAACAAAACCTAGATAACAAGAAATAATCCAGCTTTTGACTACTTCTCCATGACGCAAACAGGAGCTACATTCTACAGGAACAGATCACTACTAGACACAATCCAACGGGTGCACTTTCAGGCAACGCACGACAGCACAGAAGACGAGACAGGTATTGCACGAGTAAACAAAATTTACTCAGAATATCACGACCAGTGCAGCCTATGATTGCAGGGTACATGCGGTGGCGGTAGAATAGAAGAGTCAAGGATGACACAAATAAATAGCATAATTGGGTCATACATAGTTTTAGACAAATACTAAAGTAAAAAAAAGACTCCAGCAGTAGCATCTCCCTCTTCCAACTAAATAACCCCAGCACATACCACAGCCTAGGCAGCTACAAAAATTCCCAAAACATGGCACAAAAAAAATTGCAAATTGTCCACGACCACGACTTAACATAGATCCCCAACCTTATCCCTCCTCCCCAGATGGGAAACTTGGCGATATTTCAACAAAAACAAGCCTTATCAGGTCCCTTGCCACTTTTTTTTGTTTTCTTTTTTCAACTTGCTCACAGAAGGTCAGCAACGTTGGCGGGAAGCTCCTCAATAACAACATTGTAGAACTTCTGGATGTCAAAAAGCATTCTCTCATCGTCACGGGTCACGAAGTTGATGGCAACACCCTTCCTACCGAAACGACCACTACGACCAATGCGATGGAGGTAGTTCTCTGGCTGTGTCGGAAGGTCATAGTTGATGACCAGGGACACCTGCTGCACATCGATACCACGAGCAAGGAGGTCAGTGGTGATGAGCACACGGGACGAACCAGACCTGAACTCCCTCATGATGATATCCCTAGTGTTCTGGTCCATATCTCCATGAGTAGCAGACACTGTGTGGTCCCTGCTCCTCATCTTGTCAGTAAGCCAGTCCACCTTGCGTCGGGTGTTGACAAAGATGACACTCTGAGTAATAGCCAGGGTCTCATACAGGTCACAGAGCGTGTCCAGCTTCCAGTCTTCCTTCTCAACATTCACATAGAACTGCTTGATACCCTCAAGGGTAAGCTCATCCCTCTTCACAAGGATTCTCACAGGTTTGTTCATGAACTTGCGGGTAATCTCAAGGGCCTCAGGAGGCATGGTGGCAGAGAAAACTCCAACCTGAATTTTTGCTGGGAGGAGCTGGAAGATGTCATAAATCTGCAGGTAACCAAAAGATGGATATCACATCACAATCTAATGGTTGAGAGATAAATTAAAAAAAGGAATAGAACATCACAGAAGTTGATCTTTTAACAATGGTTGGAATGTCACAACCAGAAGAGGACAATTGAGTTTTATGCACGTGGGTTGC
This sequence comes from Eragrostis tef, assembly GCA_000970635.1. Classification (NCBI taxonomy): domain Eukaryota; kingdom Viridiplantae; phylum Streptophyta; class Magnoliopsida; order Poales; family Poaceae; genus Eragrostis; species Eragrostis tef. The sequence goes on along the minus strand of LAPY01001021.1, from coordinate 88,313 downwards.
CACAAAATATTATATAGTACACTCAAATATTATACATATACATGCAAAGAGAATGCATGACACCAATTGCACAATGGTCATAACATAATATACAGTACAATCCAGCAGAATAAAAGAAGAAATAAAACAGAACCGTAAGCATACCTGATCCTTGAAACCACGAGAAAGCATCTCATCAGCTTCATCCAGGACAAACATCTTGATGTGATCAGGGCGGAGGGACTGCCTTCGCAGCATGTCAAACACACGACCAGGTGTACCAACAACAACATGAACACCACTGGCAAGAATCCTCTGGTCCTCACGGACAGAGGTTCCTCCCACACATGCATGAACTTTCACACCAAGGTAGTCACCAAGGGCACGCATGACTTTCTCAATTTGTTGGGCAAGCTCACGGGTTGGGGCAAGAACCAAGGCCTGACACTCAACCAAGCCATAGTCAAGCTGCTGCAAGATCCCGGAACAGAAAGTTGCAGTTTTTCCTGTTCCTGATTGTGCCTGCTGGATGACATCAAGCCCCTTGCAGAAGGGAACGATTCCTCTCTGCTGAATAGCAGAAGGCTTCTCAAAACCTATAAAAGTAATAGACTGGTGAGACTTAGTCTGAAAGGCAAAACAAAACACCATAAAACAAAAACAGGCCCCAGCCTACCATAAGCATATATGCCTCTCAGCAGATTCTCTTGGAGGCCCATGTCATCAAAACTTTCAAAAACTTCATCATATGGAGTGAAGAACTCCTCAGTCTCACCAGAGCTCCTGCATTACAGGAATATGTGGAGATGAGACTAAAAGATGCGGCAGAGCTACCAGCAACATGTTGGCAAGGAAAAAAGCAAATAAGTATATATTGCTTACAGCAGCTCCTGCAATTTGGAGTCGTAGTGCTTAGCATCAAACTGAGTGCCCTCTGGTGCCATTCCCGCCATGGCTATAGTAAACAAGGGTTAACGCGTCAGTACACAAGTGTGATGCTAACCATCAATGTGGAAGAGACAATGCATATATTGCAAAACAATCCAAGTATCCTAGCTTGCAGATAAAAATATTTGTGAAGAGAAACCATAAAACAAGCAATGGAACATGCTGAAAAACAAGGAAAGCCAATCGGCTTACAATTAGCTATAGAATAAAGTGGTACAAATGCATAGCCTAGTTAAAATTAGAAGTTGGCACAACCAAACTCCATAGTTCAGATAAATTGTATAAGTAGAACTAGTTCAATAGGTGATTGACTGAACAGAACCATAACAAAATAATTGATGCATTTAGAACCTATAGTCCTACTTGTGCAGCCAAAACAAACCATAAGTTCAGAAAACAGCAGACAATAGCTGAACAATGAACTATATGCACGACACCGCCTTTCACTGACTATGGAGAAAATCAGCTTAGCACAATCAATAACGCATACACCATCCCACTGTCCAATACAGCCAGTGTCCAATAGCTAAGCATAGCACACAGCATCACAGAACCAGGTGTAGCTTAAATAAGTTGATACCAGCTGAAGACACCATATTTGTAGAACTTCTAAGCATAACAATTAGCAATTTTGCATATTGTCACTGGAAACTAAATCGTTTCTAGCATTAACTCAGTACCTACTAAACAAGGGGTCCATCGAACCAATAGCCGCGCATCAACAAAAAGCAGAGAAAAATTCTTCAGCAGCGCATAAAAAAATCCAACCTTTCGACCAAAAAACTATCCATAGTACGAAGATAACACCGCTGCTACCCACCACCCAAAATCGAATCTTTCCATTAAATCGACACAGATCCAAGGATAGCCCAGCCAGATCGGGCCAGACACGCGCGGAAACCACCGACCGTCCAGATCGGTTGAAACAGCTCACAAACAAGAGTCACAACGAAACGAAGCCGGGAAATATCTCAGGGAGCGGGCTACCTGATGCGCGGAGAGGAGAGCGGATCGAACTGTAGGTTGGAGGCTTGTTGCGCTGCGGTGAACCCGAGATCGAAGTCTCGGATTCGTCGGCGGAGACGAACGACGGCGCAGCAGGAGAGAGAAAAACGAGGGTTTGGAGGCGGCGGGGAGAGGCGGCTTTTAAGGGGTCTACCTGCGCGCTGGGACGAGACGCGGATGCCACACGTAGGGTTTCTCGTTTCCGTGGGCCGTTCGTGGGCTTTACTCACATTGGGCCCGCGTCGCTACAAGACTCTTCCATTTCTAATTTCCTTTTTTTGTTTCTTTGATTAGAGTTCGAGCTGTAATCGAGCTGGTGTGATCAGATCTTCTTCGGGAACAGGCTGTCGGAAGATTTGTCAGTAATAATAGACGAAAATTCTTGCTCATGAATATTTCTAGCACAAAATCATGCAGTAAGTTTTATGCTCGTTCCATACGAAGTTTTTATATTTTCAATAGATGGCATACGATTCGTGCATAATATATTTTTGTGTACCAGGATGGCCGTCCAGAATTTTCCAGATCTATTAAAAGTGATAGAAATACTTTTAGGCCCATCCAAATCTAGGAATTGAAAAAGGCATGGTTCCAAGACATTCCCTGAAATTTCAAGCGATAATTGTTTGTCCACTTTTGCTCTTTCCGCCACGGCATCTAGTCAGTTGCGACTGCGACGTCCTCAGGCTGGCCACTCACCACAATTCCTTTCCACTTGGAAAAGGACGACACTTGTTCATTCAGCATGCGACGGCCTATGGAAAATTGCAAAAGTATCACTAAAAAGGCTGGACCGGTTCAAGCGACCAGCCATTGCGGCTGACCAACCAATAATCTCATGAATAAAATGTTGGATCACCAGGAAGCCACAATAGATAACACGAATCACATACCATTGCACTTACTTGATTCAGTGCAAAGTTTTTGACAATTTTTTTTTATTGTAACAACCTTTGATCCCGTACAAATAATCAACTTTAGTTACAAATAATAAAAGTAGGGCTGACTATGAATGATGTTACTATACAAGTACGGATATACATCAAGAACGATGATTGGTGAAGCAGTTAGCTCCTTATTACATGGTAACATGGGAAAAGAAAGAAGAGTCTCAGAATATTGCAGATGGCCTCCCAAAATCCGGGAGGCAATCTATATGTATGCTATTTCCTACTGACGGTAGGAAGCCAGTCAGGTCGATCAAGCACTCGACCATGCTTGTTCATGCACTCATGGAGTGCTTTCCTGGCTCAGTGTAGTTTAACTCTAGCTGTTCAACCTTCTGGAACTTAAATCCGCGGATTTTGATCTCTTCCTTCTCCGAGGTATCCTTGTGGTCGACATGCTGGATAGTCCAGCCTTTATTTTGTACATGGCCAGTAACTTTGACCTGCAAAAAGGCTCAGTGCGTTGAAGTATGAACAGTACATAGACAAAAAATGGTACTTATTGCTCACTTGATACATGTATTCTACGTTCTACCAGGTCTGGGTTAATGTGCTTTTACCTCTGCTTCATCGGCAGCATTGACCACAAGAGTTCCATCCAACGAAAGGCCTTCAATGAAGATGTTCTGACCATTGACGACAAAAGCTGACCTCTGAGAAATTGAGGAGTTGCCATGCACTTTCTTCTTGACATCCTTGAATGTAAGACCCCAACGTGGACTCCAGGTTATGCGTGGCCAAACCTCTAACTCTTGCCCGTTGAAGGTATCAACTACGGGGTCAGCTATTTGTACACCAGCCTGGAAAAGGGGAGGAAAAGGAGATAGATGAGTTGGAACACAAACAAATTGAGATACTACCCATGTCAAAAGCAATCTCCAAAAGAATATGCTGACAGCATCACCTTTCTCAAAATAAGGCTATTTGCCCTGTAAATTGCCATCTCTCCCGAGGTTGCACTATGATAAGGATTGCCTTTTGGAACCTACAAGAAGGCATGTGAGATGGTATGGTTATATAAACAGCGCATGCATAACATTTGGTGGAAAGAAAATAAGAGGACTGATTTTTAGTGAGGCATGAGGGTTGTTACAAGATTATCGCATAACCTCTGTTTAAACATAACCCGCTGAAGGTGTTTAGTCCATGTATATGGGGCGAAATAAAAGGACCGCTTTGGTACATGATTGATGTGAAATTTAGAATCAGTCTTTGAAAGAGAAGAATACATACTTTAGCTGCATCTTCAGGATTATTCTTGACAGGAGCATAAGCAAGCCACGTATCCATCACCTAGCAATTTGTAAATAAAGGCAGAACGAAAAAACAGTTAGAGGACACATCATGAAAATTTCCTTCATTTGCATGTTAAGTTTTGAATGCAAATAACACGAAATCCTAATTTTCTTAGAATTTAGGAAACGATACATGCAGAGACCACTGTGTCTGAGATTCAATTTGAGATGCTACTTGTCCAAGAGAAATGAAAGCAAAGTTTCATTACAGCCCTCTCACAAATTTGGGTGTTTTCTCCTCTTTCCTGAAAGTTGTTCTTGCAGTTCCTATCACAGCACTCCAGTCTGAAAATATATTGTGTTTACAAAAGTGCACATTTTGTGACAAGTTCTCATTTTTGGATTGTGTTTATGAATTATTCGTTAGTGACCAAAGGCACTGCAGAGAACCTGAAATTCCTCACGCCATGTTACATAGGTACATGCATCTATACCGAGTAGAAAGGGAAGAGGGGAAGCAGAACAGACTAGGATAGTTATTCAAATGGTACGAATTAGTTGGCTGATGAATGTTTAAGATTCAAGAGAGGATGCCAGCCTGCCTCTTACCGTAAATCCAACTTTTGCTGAGGGAGGCAGTGTCTTTGGATAGTCTTGCATCATGCACTCAAGACGGGTTGAGGATTTAAATGCTGTCTTGGTAGAATCAGTATACCTGAATTGACAAAATTATCAGAGTTTGGGATTAGAAACAGAGTTGCATCAGCATCCTTATAATAAGAGATCTTTTCAAGCAAGCGGCCAGTCTAATTACTTGGGATTTACAAATTCAGAAATGGCACCGTGTGTTTTCTTGAGCTCCTCAATATATGGTCCAAGCTCCAGTATCAACTACAAAAGTTCAACATTTCGCTTATACAATTTGGATATTACAAAAATAAAGTTGACTACTTATTGCAAATAATGTGAAATTACATATAACAACATTCGCATTAACTCATGTTGGTTTCAGTATACACCATTAATTATACTAGCATAACACGGCTGATGACAGGTAGTCCTATGCCCCACAGTAGGGGCTTCCCCTACTAAATTCCTCAAAAGAAAAAAATCATAAACTCACGAACTGTTCGAATAATCTGTTTGCAACAAATAGTTTACCTGGTTTATATTTCCAGGATATGGAGAATAACCTGTCTCGCAATTTACATCTCCATCAGGATGTCCAGTTGCACGAAGGAGCGGATCAAGCTGATTGTACTCTACATTGATGACCATTGTTCTACCTGTGCGTAAGAACAGAATTATGACAGATTAACAAAACAAACTGTTGTACAAAAGTGTTAAAAGGAAGTAAAATGCAATATTTTGTACAATTGGATGGAACTACCCACATTCCTCTCTTACATCATTTGTAATAAAGTTTTTTTCCTTTTTTTTTAGTATAGACCCACAAGGCTTGTACTTCAATAACACACAAAATGCCGCACTAATTTCTTGTGTCAAAAAGCTTGAAACCACTAACAGATCACATCAATGTGCTAAATGGTAGTAAAACCGTACCATCAACATGTGTAAGTTTGGTAATTCCTCCAATTGCCTCCTTTGCTTTCCTAGGAACCGCGAGGGAATTTACATTGTAACCCTTTGTGGCACTGACACCTAATGCAGATGGTATGGCCTACAAAACAATTTGGGAAATCATGTAAGTTCGTCTCTAACAAAAAGGTCCTAGATTCTCTGAATCAGTTGGCCACAAATACGACACTCCAAATCACAATGCAGTAGGGAAGGCAATACAAACATTGAAGAGCAATCCATTTGTGTCCTGGAAAAAGAGAACCCAATTCCGCCCAGCACTCCTCCTATCAAAAGAATAAAAAGTACCAGTTTATCAGATAACTACAAATTTCCTTCAAGGATGATCTCAAATGCTTGAATCAATGAGCATACCATTGCTCAAGCAGACCACTCGAATAAAGAAGAGCATGCACATCTCCATGCCCATGTGGTTTTGTCTGTCAAGTAGTGAAGTCACAAAAAGGGGTGTGAGAAAGGTGGATAGGCAATCATTGAAAGGGAAAATAATAGGGTCCTGTATATTTTGCAAAAATAATGTTTCTGATCCTTGTACGCAAATTGGCAACCTGAATTTTGTACTTGTCATTTGGGTCTAATGCAAGCCTTGCATCGTTGTCAGCCAGACACGCTACTTTTTCCTTAAAAAGAAAATAATATGTACAGTCAGAACCAAAGATAAAGTTATATATTTTACACAGCTATAAAAGATTTTTTTCTGATTAGCACTTGGAAAGAATAAAGGAATCAAACAAACCTGCTTTAGTATTTTCACTTGTGACGGATCCATTCCAAAATAAGAGTTTGACTCCAAAAGCTTGATGGTTAACTCATTTGTATCATCAGAAGTCATGATGACAAATGGAATATTTGTATGGCAAGCATCTGCACGGTTAATGAATAGCATCAAAGCAGAATAAGAATAGGATATACACATTGATTAACTAGTGAGCAATTCATTGCCAACTGCACCACTTCACAAGAAAAATAAATAATTCTCTTCTTCCCTCCCCATCCAAGTCTCAGTGTAAAGAATGTATTTCAAACCCATACCCACACAGATCAAATTAGAAATCAGAAAAAAAAAACTCTTAACTTCTTGCTAACGATTTTGACATAGACTGACCTCATCTTGATCCAAAAAAACACAGCCCTGGGGAAAGACCAACCCTGGGTACTGCAAGTAGAATAAACTTTCTCGGTGCAGGACCGACAAGAAGGCACCCCAAAGGACCCGCCCAATAGGGCATCTGCCCAGGTGCAGCCAGGGTGCTCCTGCAGCCCATGTATAACTCTGTAACTGCGGACACTGGTGCAGCACAGTTTTTTTAAAAAAATTATTTTATTTTTACATAGGCCTGTTTAAATTCACTCCCACAAGAAGTCAAATCCAGGACTTGGGGTGTTACTAAGGTCATTGCAACCACTAGGCTGCAGGCCTGTTTGCCAAGGTGGACAGAGATAACGACTAGTCTTTACCAAGGTGCACAGAAATAAAAGAACACACGTCCCGGTCAATTCTTTAGGGATTTATTTGTTAACAATCCTGCCTTTTCTTTACACATTACTAGGTGCAGGCCAGCTTATAAGAGCTTATATAAAACAATTTGCAAGAGAAATATTCCAACATCATAATTGTACTGACGGGAAACAAATAAAGTGAAAGCAAGCCATTCTACTGGAAGATCTATATTACACTGGTAAGAAAAACCAACAATGACAGGCCACCGGGAAAATCAATTGTGAATCGTTAATTCATTATGCATGATGTGTAGAGTGTGTACCTTCAGCCATTTTGCAGCTGGCCTCCTGTAAAGCCAGAATTGACTCTATGTAGTGTTGCAGAAAACATTTTCCAGTAGTCGTTTCGCGGGGGAGTGCTACCTGCCCAGTGAAATAGATAATGACAAAGGGAGTCGATAATTTCGAAAACTTGGTTGGTATCAAGGTGCACTCAACCGGGGAAAATAAAAAGAACATTCAGGGTGAATGAGCATCATGTTCTGGAGTATTAGGTCTTAGTTGTAGAAAATAAGACACAGGGAATTACATGTCAGATAGTACAAAAGGTTAGCGCTAACGTTTCAAAGCACACGAGTTAACAATGCACCAAATCAAATGCCCTATTTCCAAATCATAACGTTTGTGCATTGAACCATGAAACTATGAAGATGATGCCCTTCTATGTTGTTTATTAAGCTCTGTTATGTCCTCACATCCGATCGATGTTTTAATTTTCTGTGCGCGATGATGTGCAACAGTATAATACAATAACTAGTGTAAAATCTAATATGATGCGTGGAAGATGAACTTTACAGGTAAAGGTACACAGAACCAACACACTAGAGCTATTCCACCATCTAGTTGCAAACAGGCCCCTAGCTGAGTTGGTTAAGTGGCTCTAGTCGCACTCCTTAGGTCCTCGGTTTGACTCCCCATGGGAGCGAATTTCAGGCCCCTCGTCTGTCCCACGTCCAAAGCACAGGTCTAAGGCCCAGCCCAGGTCGTTAATCGGTCTCACACAGGCTACAATGCCGCCGTGTAATCGCAACAAATGAATGCCGATTACTATCACACCTCATGAGTCATGACTAGTCATCTTTAATTGTGTTGAGTGATCCAGTCTACATTTCGGTATTTCCCATGCTTGATTATAAGTTTGCTATTAATATATCATTGCATACCTTGATTCCTTTGTAACCAAGTCTTTCACCAAGCCCACCAGCTACAAGAACAAATGCAGCATTGCGTGCTTCTTTGACCCCAGCAGCTTCCAGTGAAAGAAAATTGTCATCACCAAAAGTCAATACCTCCCCAGAAGGAACCTGCAAGTATTGATTCCTCATTTAACACAAATTTAATGTACTAGACATATAAATACAAACTGATTCGGCCCAAAAGAAAAATGGTTAAGTCATCCTGAGTTGACAACTGAGATCACATACAAGCAAGCATTACTTCTAAGTTGCAAAATAAAACCAGTATGCTAAATCATACAGGATAGCCCAGTTCTTTTTGAAATAATAATCCAAAACACAAGAACATAATTCATCTCACAGAGTGTCCAACACCTCTTTATGGCATTAACTGAACACATCTGGAAGTTGCATACATTGTATAGTGGATCTATAACTGCATCACCGAAAGAAAGAAAGAAAGAAAGAAAGAAAGAAAGAAAGAAATAAGGAAATGTATATCTGAATACTAATTTCTCATGTTAAATAACTTAGGTTCCTGATGGTCAATTTAAGAAAATATGCTTGGGCCACGCCAACTATTGAGAAGCTGTTTATCAGAAGACTTACAGAAGGAGTGAAGCCGTCATATGGATTTTTGCCTGCCTTGGAATCTGCCAATAGTTTCCTGGCATTCTGGATGTACGATGCCAGCCCCCCAGGATAGCTTGAATTAAGTCGGCGAACCTAGGTAATCAAAACTTTAGCAAAAAGGAAACAACTTTACACATTCCTGCCTGTGATTTCCCTGGCATAGCTTATGTCTCTACATACAGAATGTACAGAAAGGAAAATTGTTACAATAATTAACTACAGAGCTAGAACAGTAGTTCATAAATGCATATGACATTTCAAAATTCTTGCCAGAACTACTGATAGAATATGCTCTTCTTGTTAGTAGATCAATAAGATGTACAACTCGACTGTATATATTCAATGCAATGCTAATAATGCCACAGTCTGTTGTGAACATGAACACACACCTGATCAAAGAAGGCTCGTTTCTTGTCATCATCAACTCCTGATTCCGGCCAGTGTTCAAACAGGTGCGTTTGGCCCTCATTCAATAGCATTTTTGCAAGTACAACCTAAAATCAAGAGGAAATAAACATTATAGAAACAAAGTCGAATATATTTAAATTTATTATGCGGTCTGAAAAATGGTGGGTAATCGTCCAGGCAAAACAAGCTACACTTAAGCATTTTCTTGATTCCCAATGAGGCCAACTTAGATGTACATCAGCTGACGAGTGACGACCACCTTGCCTTGCCGTACATGTCAAATGCATACTATACAATTCAAATTTCCACTAGAAATTACATATTTACATTCAACCAGGATGAACAACAAAATCATTACGTACACTTGAGACCAAGTGAACATATCAATTAACCAAAGAAAATATATTCTATTTTTTATTCACGTCAAGAATTGAGCCAATGTACTGGTTGGCCAGAACAGGACTGAGAAAACATGTCCCCACTGTGGCAGGAAAGCAGGGTCCGTTGATCACATCAGTACCACTAGTATTTACTAGGAAAGTAGCCGTCACAGTCATGAAAAGCTCTGCTGCTCTTAAATCCCAGCGGTCGGGTGGGTCAAATTTGCCCCCACCGTCACCACGTGAGGGGACTAAAATCGCAGCGAATCGAGGTAGTTGGCCGTACCAGCGCTCAATTATCAGATGCTACAGCCTACACCTGAACTAATCACCCAGAAGCTGACAAAAATTATACTACTAGAAACTAACAAGTCGAATCAACCGCTAGTGAGCCCACAGCAGAAGCATCACACTCTGTCTGTGAACTGGAACTTCGAATTCCCAGCAGTGAGACGCCGTAAGATCGGCGCGATTCCAATGCCGCATCTACTCACTCACTCAGTCAGTAGCCAAACAAACACCGACAATTCCGTAAGTTCAAAAATTGCTAGGCGCTCACCTCTTCCTGAGTGAGCAGCTGCAGGTTCCGCTGAAGCGCGGGGCATGACTGCGCCCACTCCTGGGCGCCGCCGGAGATCCCCATCGCCGCGACCCCCGCCGCCGCCGCGTCGGCGCCTGAAGCCATCGCGCGAGGAGACGAGGACGAATAGGAGCGGGAATCAACCAAGCGGCCGCGTCGGTGTCAGTTGCGTCGCGGCGTCGCCTGCCGCCTAGCGTCACGGGCGGCAAACTGTTTTGCTCGGGTACCTTCTCGCGCTCTCTCTCCTCTGCGGTGGTGGCGTTCGTCGGTTTCGAAGGATCGGGGCCGTCAACGAGAGGGATAGAAGGAAGTGGGCCAATCGGGGGTTCGCATAACGAAACACTATTTAATAGATGGCAGTCGCTGGTAAATATGGCCAACTTCAGAGCCAAGAGTGATGCATCACGTTACGTTCGTGGCTGGGCTCGCAAGGCCTTTATCGGCTCCGGCCCGGGCTCTAACACCATCATGGTTGGACGGGGCCCCTCTCTAGCAGACGGAGTCCAAGGAAGGTGGAGATTGGGCCCAAACAGCAAAGCACTCTCTTGATTCAGTAATGAAGCCGAACAAACCAATAACTGTCGTCGAAACACACACACACGGGGGCTAACAAAAGGAGACCATACACAGAATTATCATGTGAAAGTGAAGAGTACACTTCGAATCCTGTTGCTGAGTTTGTATATCACTATGCCAATCTGCTTTCTTTCCTTCCACAAATTACATTACACAGACAGAGTATACTGCCAATGGAAACAGTCCTTTGAGTTTGGCATGCCGTATCAAAATAAAAATGGCATGCGTGTGTATATATACTTAATTACTATGGAAAATTCTGTGGCTTTTCTTCTCCTATTAACTAATCTAATCTGACAACAAAAGTGATCAAACCGGTAGGTTGCAATAGTTACAACAATCACAGGCAAACCTGTGATGCGAGTGAGTTGATCATCATCTTTGTTGCTGAGACGGCGCAAGGTTAAGGGTCATGTCAGGTCCCTTCTCCCCTGAGGCAGAGAACTCATCAGGCACGGGTAGACCCAGGTCTTCGCAGACGAACCGGACAATACCGCGCGTTACACTTCCCAGTGACATCTTGTTGACCGTCACCGCAATGGCGAAATTGTGCTCCACGTCGCAATACCCGGTCGACCCGCCCATGCCAGAATGCCCAAAGCACTTCAGCTTACCACTGGGATTGTTATACTTCCTGAACCCAAGTCCAAACTTGCCGTTGGGATGTATCATGCTATCGTACTCCCCAACACCCATAAATGCATCGAGGATCTTGTCGTTGCTGAAGATCCTGCTGACGCCTCCTCCAGCTGCTCTTGCTGCTGCTTCATCATCAACATCGCTAGTACGTAACTGGCTGTACCCCTTCTTGTCACTTTGGCTTGCATCTTGAACACTTTGCGTTGAGCTTCCACCCTTCTTTGCAGCACATTTCTTCTTCTTCTTAGGTGGAGTGGTAGGGAACTTGGGGGTATGCACATGGCTGCCGAGGGATGGCTTGGAGTTAGCAGTGTGTGGCGGAGGTATAAAGCCACCAGTTGCAAGAGCTGCATAGTATCGAGCAAGTGCGCGGGCAGAGCAGTGGCCATTGGCAGCAGGAATAATGGCCCGACGAACATTCAGCGTGTTAAAAAGAACCGGTATACCAGTTGCCATCTGTGCAACATTATTCAGCAAAGAGGATGGCACCTCTGGCCCTGTTCTTCCTGATAGCTTTTGAAGTTCGTCAGTGTCAACGGTAAGCGCTGCCAATCGAGATTCAACACCTGAGAAGGAACAGAATGTGAATTGGAAAGAGTTCTTGTACAAAATTTATACACTAATTTGTTCGAGATCTGCAACATACCTGGTGGAATGCCAATATATAGCTCCCCATCAAGGTGAAGAGGATGAACAATAGCCTCTTCTAAGACCTCTTGAAACTTCTTTCCCGATGCATGCTATTATTATCAAATATCAAGGTTACAATTAATGAAATGGACCCAAAACAGTATGACATAGCTTTTTTTCTCGAAAATGCAGGAGAGATGTGCATCATTTCATTAAGGAGAGAAAGTTGTAAAGTACAACACACACCCCACACACGACTCGCTCCCTGTTGTCAACTAGAAGCTAACTGTTGCCAGAAACTCTGGAGTTTGGACCCAAGAAAGGTAGCTTAGCAAGGTTTATATGAATTATAACCACTCTATGAACCCCATAATATATGTTCATGCAATCAACAAACTACAACTGTCATGGAGGACCTTGAAGGGGGATGAAGAAGAATACCTCTATAACTCCACCACACAGCCAACCAAAGGATAGGTAATGATAAATTTGTGCCGAACCAGGTTCAGTCTCAGGTGTACACATGGCAATCTTGTTTAGTGTCTCTTCCCAGTCACATACCAACAAAGGATCCTCCTTCATCAAATCCCCCAACGCATTGTGCAGACCAGATGTATGATTTAGAATATGGTGCACCTTTTTAAAGAAAGAGCAAATAAGATAAATTCCATGCTAAAAACAACAACAGGAAGAAGTAAGGAAGTTCTCGTGCCTTTATTAGCTCCTTTCTGTTAGTCCCAAATTTTGGCCAGATATTAGCAACTGTTTCCTCATACTTCAACTTCCTGAAAACGTTGGAGCAGTAGCTGTTACTCAAGGACTACATTCATAGTTGAAATACATAACATCTATTTAGTAAGTCTACAAATAATTACAACAAGCTATTCGGTATTTGATATCTATCAAGAAAGTAAAGCATTGTTTGATCATATTTTTTAAAAGGAAAAAATCTCAGCTGACTATTCTTGCAATTTTACAGTGCATTAATACAAAGACAGAATATCTCGGTTCGCTGGTAAATCCAAGACCAGGAGTATTGGAACTTACTGGCATGCTACAATACTTACACTTAAGCAAAGAAAGGAAAATACATCGAAATGCAGGTAGGTAATGTGCATGTAAATTAAGATGGGTACGAGGAACACATGGCATGTATGAATAATTCCATAAATCTCATGTAACTTGTCACCATGCAAGCATAGCTACTGTGGCAAGGTTATAAGAAACTCGGTACTGAATTAACAAATTACCCTTTGTTCACAAGCCAATGAATCATCCCAGCAGTGATTCCCTTTGTCACTGAGAAAACAGGGAAAAGAGAATCAGGTTGAACAGGTCGTGGATCGTACTTCCCCAACATACCAGCTGCAGTATCTATTATGACCTTTCCATCTTTATACGCGCAGACCTGAGAAAAGAACAGATGTTAAAGTGTAGGCACACGATCCCATACTTGGACAGAAAGTTTTCTACAGCTAAGTATCACAGACAGATGAATCATAGTCCCTCTGATAAAAAAAATCTATATAAGTTGTTTAGGACAGTGACGTTGTCTTTAAGGTGATATTTTGACTAGAAATTTCAAGGGATATATGTTATTGCAAGAAAAAGGACTACATATTATGAATCTATTTTTGTTATACCGATTTACATTGCCAAGCTACATGGTTATTACATATTGACGGTCAAAGTTATAAAAGTTTGACTGAAAGGAATCCTAAAACTACTTAGATTTTGGATAAGATGGACTGATGGAGTAAGAGATTATTGACCTACTTGTATTCCTAAAATTTTGTCACTTCCCAATTGAAGCAGATAATTTCTCAGTTTGGACTCCAAATCAGAATTAGTAGGTGAGTCATAAATCCACTGACTGTTGGGTATAGGTCCATGCACCATAGTCCTGATGAAAATGAAGGCATAAATCAGTACTAAAAATAAACAGGGATGATGTATTTCTATAGCGATGGTGCAAACATTGGCATGACAGTGTAAGAAACTGTTACTAAAGGAATAACATCGCTGCGAACATAGCTCAAAATGTTATCCTATATCCACTGTAGGTTCGCAGTGTAGCTATGTTCGCAGTGTATATGGAACATAGCTGAAAACGTTGGAGCTATGTTCGCAGTGTAGGTTCCTGAACACTAACATTCATAGTTGAAGTACATAGCATCTATTTGGTAAGTGTACAAATAATTACAACAGGCTATTCGGTATTAGATATAAAAACTGTAAAGCATTGTTTGATCATATTTTTTAAAAGAAAAAATATCCCAGCTGACTATTCTTGCAATTTTATAGTGCATTAATACAAAGACAGAATATCTCGGTTGGCTGGTAAATCCAGGACCAGGAGTGTTGGAACTTACTGGCATGCTACAATACTTACACTTAAGCAAAGAAAGGAAAATACATCTAAATGCAGGTAGGTAATGTGCATGTAGATTAAGATGAACACGAGGAACACATGGCATGCATGAATAATTCCATAAATTTCATGTAACTTGTCACCATGCAAAATAGCTACTGTGGCAAGGTTAAAAGAAACTCGGTACTGAATTAACAAATTACCCTTTGTTCACAAGCCAATGAATCATCCCAGCAGTGATTCCCTTTGTCACTGAGAAAACAGGGAAAAGAGAATCAGGTTGAACAGGTCGTGGATCGTACTTCCCCAACATACCAGCTGCAGTATCTATTATGACCTTTCCATCTTTATACGCGCAGACCTGAGCAAGAGATGTTAAAGTGTAGGTCCATATTTGGACAGAAACTTTTCTACAGCTAAGTTATCACAGACAGTTGAATCATAGTCCCTCTGATAAAAAAAATATATATATATAAGTTGTTTAGGACAGTGACATTGTCTTTAATGTGATATTTTGACTCGAAATTTCAAGGGATATATGTTATTGCAAGAAAAAGGACTACGTATTATGGATCTCTTTTTGTAATATCAATTTACATTGCCGAGCTACATGGTTATTTACATATTGACGGTCAAAGTTATAAAAGTTTCACCGAAAGGAATGCTAAAACTACTTATATTTTGGAATAAGATGGACTGATGGAGTAAGAGATTATTGACCTACTTGTATTCCTAAAATTTTGTCGCTTCCCAGTTGAAGCAGATAATTTCTCAGTTTAGACTCCAAATCCGAATTGGTAGGTGAATCATAAATCCATTGACTGTTGGGTATGTGTCCATGCATCATAGTCCTGATGAAAATGAAGGCATATATCAGTACTAGAAAACAAACAGAGATGATGTATTTCTATAGCGATGGTGCAAACATTGACATGACAGTGTAAGATAAATGGCATCTCACCCTAGCAAGGTTGATTCAGCAAATGGTCTCATGATGTCCAGATAAACTATCCTAACATTGAGTGAAGCTGAAAGGCCTACAAAAATGTGAAACATGTGCCATTATGATACAGGATGTTACAGGAATGAGTAAGCACAAATAAACACATACCTCTCAGAAGATTCAAGACCCTCATAAATATTATTGCATCCCCAGGAAACGCATCAACCTAAAAGCATGAAAACTTTCGTGTGACCTTCTATCAGTTAACGGAAGTAGTAAGCAGAACACCCCTACTCACAGGATTGAAACGTTGAACTTCCTTCTTGTTCCATTTCGTCTTTTCTTGAAGAGCCTTGAGATTTCGTTCTCTTTGGTCATTTAACGCCTTTATGTTTTCCTAATAAGAAGGAATCCCCACAAACACACAGTCACCCAAATGCCCAATGATATGAAAAGGGAAAAAATGATGTAAAATGGATGCAGTCGCCTTCAACCTACCTTTGCTTCACTTGATGTAGTTGACTGGCGAAAGAATATTGTGGCAATATCCATAGCCTGCTGAGGCATGTCAACCCGCAGTTTGAGCCCCATCTCTGCAAAGGCTGACAGCAGTGCCACATGATCTCCCTACACATTGATACTTTACACCTCAGAGCTACACAATACAAACAAAAAACTAAAGTATGATAAGCTGACAAATAAACACGAAAGCAGAACAAATTATAGAATCCCCATTATGAAAACAATGATCCCAGGATGTTGCCAAATAAAAATACAAGAGCAAGCGCTCGCTTGACGCACTGCTCTTTCCATAAGTATTAACTGATTCTAGGGACAATAAAATACAGCGGTACAAAACAAATCTGAATTCTCAATTCTGTCATTTATCTACCAGTTTGCCATATCACCAATGATTAACAACAACAGATAGAGACATATCATTATATGCAAAGACAAGGAAAGTAAATAAGAGATGCTTGTTTGGGTCTATATCTAATATAAGATTGCAGCTTCCAAGAGAAATGGATGTAGATTATTATTTAGAAGATCGAAGCATCACAAACCTCTGCACATGACAAAAACATCTTTGCTAATGCCTGTGTCATGGATTTTGATATGCGTTTAGTAAGCCCAAAGTCAAGGAGAATAGGTTTATGAGGAGGTTCCTTGCTTACAAGGAAATTGCCTACAGAAATGAAAATGCATGTGAGTGTGAGTTAACGTGCACACGGTACAAAGACACGAGGCAGAAATGAGGTGACAAAACATCTCCCAAGTCACATAGGTAGAATCTAAGTACCAGGGTGAGGATCGCCATTAAAGAAGCCATCAATGTATATTTGATGAGCGTATGCACGGGTAATCTCTTCAACGATTTTTTGCTTATCGACACCATATGCTTCCAATGAATCATGGTCATTTAAGCGAATCCCATCCATATATTGCAAAATTAAAACCTTGTCGGTTGACTATAACACACACAGAAGAAAAAGAGCCCGTTACAAGATGGTATTAACACAAGATAAACAGTAAATGGAAAACAGAACTGACAAAAAACCTGAATAACTTCTGGAATCAGTACATCAACAGCACTGGAAACACTGGCACTCGCAGAGTCAGTTTTGTGACTAAGATTCCTGGAGACAGTCCTCGTGTTCTCTACATTAAGATATCCATACATATCAAGATGACCTCTTCAGAAGCAGATAGACCATGACTTGATAAAAAAAGAGGATACACCATAGAGAAGCATACAAGTAAAGAAACTGAGCAAGGATAATTACCCGCTTCATGGTTAAAATCAAGTTCCTTCGGTGCCTCCTTGCACCATTCATCAATCATTGGATTAAAATCATATTGAGGTTCTGCCCAAGCTATCCATTCAATCAGTGATTTCGCATTCTTCAAATCCTGACCACCAATACAAGAATGTATCAAACTCCAGCAAAGTTACCTAAAAATACTTGACAGATTAGAGATAAACCTCCAAGATGATCTCCTTGACACCATCATGCTGAATTTTCACAACTACATCTCTGCCATCTACCAGAGTTGCACGATGAACTTGTGCTATCTGTTGTCAAATGTTCATGTTGTCTGACATGAGCATACTATAAATTTCCACCAGATAATTAAAGTTTATTCGAAATATAAAGTACTTACTGATGCAGTTGCAAGAGGGTCCACCACAAAATCAGCAAACAGATCACTCATGGGCTTCCCAAGTTCTTTCTCCATTGTTCCACGAACCTGAACAATCAGAGATGAGATTCAGGATAAGTCATATATCACTGCCACTTAGCTCGATTACAAAAGTGAAAAATATTATATTGCGACAACAAGTTTCAATCTTTTATCTATTCAAAAATAAGTACCAGTACCTCTTCAAAAGGGCGTGGAGGGAGTGAGTCCTGCAACTGCTTGAGGACGTTTATGTAGGGTTCAGGAAGAACATCTGCTCTTGTGGACAAATACTGCCCAAGTTTCACCCATAAACCTTCTAGCTCTATCATCAGGTTGAGTACACGACGAGCATTTCGCTCATGTGTTTTCGTCCATATAGCATTCTTTTTAACAGTGCTAACCCATTGAACTCTCTTCTGAACAGCCTGTCCATATCTCAAAAGGATGTTAATCTATTTCAAGCAGATTATTGGAAGAAAACTGATGAAAGAACATATAAAAAGAAAACAAGATACAAGCACACCTTATAGTCGAAGTAGATAAACAATGCCATGGAAAAAACTTTGAGGCGCCTGGTTAAGATGTTTCCCCATCCCATTATGAGTCAGCAAGTCAGGTCAAGACGTACAGGAACTCTGGTAAACTTCAGGCAACTGTAGTCTCCTAGCAAGCCAGCTGGTTTTCTGCAATGTCACGAGTTTAAGAAAGCAACTTATTAGGCCTTCACCTTCCAGAGAAAATGTGGAGCAAATATTCAGCTCTAGTATTCGCAATTCAGAACTAGAACTATTATCAGGATAGCTGAGACAAGGACTTGACATGACTATCAAATTTACTTGAGAGCTTCCATTTATGATGAAATCCACTGAGGATGGAATATAAGCAAAGAGAATATGCATGATAAAAACGATCCGATCGTACCACACTCACACGTTAGTGACATTCAATGTCAGGACACTTATTCAGCAATAATGACTTGACATTAAAATTCAATTGACCTCTCCCGTTTATCAACTAAGGACGGGGTGAATAAGTTAACTGCAAAAGCATAAAAATTATCCGAGCGAACATGTCTAGTGACAAGCCAATGAGATAAGCAAGTAATTTCCAATACAATACAAGTTTCACAGATGTAACTCTGGTGTTGTCCTCACGTCCTGCCTGATGAGTTCTTACATATTGTAGCTTTTTTATTGAGCAAGTTTAAGACCTTCTTCCACAGAAAATAAAATAATTCAAGATATCCTTGTAACAATATGCAACTTAAATAAAGCTATATATGCAGACTTGTCAAAAATGACGTGCTGCCAAAGCCGAGCTCTTTTACAAGAACAGAACATAAAGACCATTGAGGAACAAGCTCTTTTACAAGGGCGGGGCGCTTTCCATCCACAGCCAAATACAAAACAAGCTGAGAGCCTAATCACAAGGTGCGGAAGAAGTAAGGTTCATAAGAAACACATGATGCGACCAATCCCATTCGCTGAGAAAGATTGCTAGGAGCACGAAATGGTGCCAGTTGGAGGGATAAATCAGCTCTATCGCATGAATATTGACGCGTGGGGATGCCAAAACACTAACCTCGTACACAAGCCATTCCCACTGGTGCTTCACTTGATCAAAATTTATCTAACCATCCGTATGCAAGAAACAGAAAATTTATCTAACATCTTGCCAGAAAGGCTCAGTTTTTCGCCTGATCACAAGGAGCTCTCCCCTCTCAAACACCTAGTAGGCACCCGGAATCCCATAAAGCTTCACACATGACCAAATTTGATGCCCAAAACCACTGGGATTGGGTCGCGAAACCGCACAAAGTGCCAAAACCCACCGCGGCAACACACAGCCGGGGAATATCCCCCAAAAAATCATCAAACAAAGGGGAAGGGGATTACCTCGATTTGCTGAGGTCCGGGACAGAATTTGGCGAATTTTGTCGGTGCTTGAGTGATACAAAAAATTGGTCCGACGAATTCACAGAATATAAAATTTCTAGACAAACAGTCGAAAAAGGATTCGGCTATATTTTCGTGGGGAAGTCGAAGGGAAAAGTGAAGTTTCTCTGCGGCTTTGCAGAAGCAGAGAGAAGTACAGAGAGCTATTTATTCCAAGAGGTTGTTTGGCAATTCAACCCTTGTGCTAACTTGTTATTGATTTTGCGGTCACACCAAGTCAAAGTTTTTTTTTCCTAGATACAAGTCAATTTATAGAATCTCGTTTTCTATTGGTTGATACAATTCTCTTGCGTAGACGAATCAAAACTGCTCGTGCGAGTGAGAACGCGTGGACGATCCGGAGGCTATTATTCAGGCAAAGAAAAGTTCACACGGAGTGTTTTTTCTGTCGCTTACCCTTTTTTTTTGTCTGGCATGGTACGTAGTTCGAGAACAATGGCTCCTTTAGATTGAAGAAAACCAGTACAATTTCAGGCTTCGTGGACTCTTGACGAAACAGAAAATAGAGAAGTAGGAGTACTAGTTTAATTTGGACGATCTTGATATCGTTGTTCCCTAGGTTACGCTGCCTGTCGATAGGAAACAAGAACGTACTGTGAAGATTATGACGACGTACGAGTTGATACGATAGTAACGTCTTCCATCCCTAGACGATAGGCTACGCGTGATTTGGAGGCGAGAGAGGTTTTTCTTTCAATATGGTTATTGTATAGTATTTTTTTTTGCGAAAAAGGAATTTCATTGATATCAAAGCATAGTACATCTCTGAATTACATAAGTCACCCAAACAACGCCAACTTCATTGATGAGAGACAAGAAATCTTGAAATTGGCGCAAATTCCTCCATCTAGGATCATCATCTCAAACAGATATGCCACGGACGAGAACTCCGATCTGAACGAACACGGCCATCTCACCATCCACCGTCGTCATCCTCACCTTCGATAAGGGGAAAATAAAATCCAACCCTTTCGCAGAAAAAAGTAGACTAATTCCTTCCACATGCAAATAGAATGACCTTGCCGCCGTCAAGCCCGTCGCCGAACTCATCAACACCTCCTTCATCAGATTTGACATGGAAAAACACAAACCCAACCACAAAAAGAACCATGACAAGATAAAGGAGGGGCCGGAGTACCTTATTCAAGATCAGTGATGACACCTTCACCTTGTCATCGTGTCTGAAAACCAAAGATTCCAAATTCGTGCCGGAGAAGTTGCCGCCATCGTCGTCGCCGCCTCCAACGTCTTCTTCTCCAAACCCGTCATGGAAGACTTAACCCTAACTATTGGAGAACACCACCCTGCCGCTCACACCTGGCACGAGAGGCAGCCTCCCTTGCCTACGGACGCCTGAAGGTCGCCGGTAGGAAAGAGAGACCCCCTCACGGCCGTCGGCGCGAGCGGCAAGGCGAGTCGCGCCATCCTCTTTTTCTTTTCTCTGGAGATCTTATAGTAACCTTAAAGGAACACATAATAATCAATATGTATGCCCTGACTTGTGTTATTGTTACATGATTTTTACATCTCTACCGTAAAGGCGTCACTTGGAAGCTAAGGGGTTATCGCCTAAATCATCCTCTTAGGCTTTCTTTGGGTCAAAGAAATTTTGTAAGAAAAATGGAGGAATTGAATCCTAAAGAAAAAAATCTTACATGTGCCCTTTAGATTGTAGGATTGTTTCAAAGGAATTTTGTAAGATACGAAAGTTTTCTCTACATTTTGGAGGAATTCTAGCATAAGCTCTAACCTAATGTTTTCAATTTCTTTGAAAGTTTCAATGCATATTCTCTCTTTCTCTCTCCTTCCTCTCACTTGCTAATGAACATCTAACTCTAAAATTCTTGTGTTTTTTCCTATACACTATCCAAACAAGTCATGTGACCAATTCCTGTGTTTTAACATTTCATAGGATTCGAGAAGATGTGGAACTCCAATTTTACATTTTTCCTATTCCTATATTTTAAAAAAACTATGTTCTAGAGGAGGTCTTAACATTTGTCAGGAAAGGCTTCACGTACTCACTCATTTGTACAATCATAAACAGTGAGTTGACCACTATTATTCAAACCATTTAATAGTACTTGTGTCATGAAAGTAATAATCCTTGATCATTAGTACGATTGACGTCGCCGGACGGCTCTGGGGTAGCTGCACCTATCGCCGGACGAACCGCACGCAGGGCTCAACAAATCAACTCCGGAGTCCCGACCAGCGGCTTCTGGAAGGACAGGACCGAGGGCCTCTGAGACACGCAGCGAGTGACGCACGCGCCGTGCTGACTGCTGAGACGGAGACCTCTCGGCTCTCGCGTCCACGTGAGACAAAAATTATTCGCCGCGAGAGCTTCCTTCCGGTTCGAGGCGAGGCTGTGCGCCCACGAGTGAGCCACGTCGCGTCGTCAACGTTCTCTCGCTGACTGCGGCCACCAATCTTCTCTGTGCTCGTCGTAAAGCGCCACGGCATGCATCGGCGAGCGCGCGAAATGGAAGCTACCTCCTCTGTCTCTGCTGCTTGCCCCGCGAGCCATCTTCCAGTGTGCTTCTGCTCGCTAAATTTGTAGCAGTAGTAGTATTTTTCTTCTAGCCTCTTTATCCCCCTACGCCTAACACCTAATTGACTCCTTTGATCTGTGCTCTTAATATAAGGTTCAGGTAGCCTCGACCTACCGTATTTGGCTCTGAAAAGTGGTCTCAGAAATTTGTTACAACAGGCCCTTCTGGTGTACTCCCTCCGTGCCGCAAAGGCTGTCGCTCTGGAAAAAAAAAAATTCCCCGAAAGGCTGTCGTTCCGGACCGAAGGATAAGGAGGCAGACTGATCCAACCTTATCCAGGAAAGAAAAAAGAAAAAGAAAAGAAGAAATATCTCATCTCGTCTCTCCTCCGTCCTCCCCACACGAGTCAACCGGATCTGAGGCGCCTCTTCTCTCCCCGAATGATTTCGTCGATCTCCATGGCTACCGGCAGTTGGCCGTCGGCTACCTACCGTGCCTTCTGTAGTGGAAGAAGAGCGAGTCCCCAGGACGGCCATCCTCGACGAACCGCGCGAGCTCCCGCCGGATTTTGGCCCTGCTGCCCGCGGCGCGGCCCCGTCGGCGTCAACCAGGACGCGGAGGTCCGACTCGTCGAAGCCAAAGCGGTCGATGAGGCAGCGGCGCATGCGTAGCCGTGCCTTGGTAGCTGTGTGTGCGGCAGGCGTTGCATG
>LAPY01001021.1:30633-46370 GCA_000970635.1 Eragrostis tef | reverse complement strand
GAGGCCGGAGGCGGAGTCGGCCGCGGACGCAGCAGCGACGAGCTGGCGCTGCAGCTCGTAGGTGGTGGCGGCGGAGGCCTCGATCTCGCCGGAGTGCTGCTTGGCCGTCCACTCGCCTCCGCTGTTCCGGCACACGAAGGTGTACACGCCCATGGCTGCGGTTCGCTGGTCGTCTGCGCGCGGCGGCGGAGGAGAGAGGAGGCTTTGGGGTTTGGATGGCTGGCGAGGAGGAACCCTAGCGGGCGGAGCGTGTTTATGTAGTGCCGTTTGTGGGCCCGGTCGGGCTTGGGAAGAGCCCGTGAGGCCGTGTTGGGCTATTGTTTGAGCCGAAGCAAGCTCACTGGGCCATGATCTGTTTTTAGTTTAGCCCAAACAAGCTCCGTTGAATTTGCTAAAAAAAAAATCCGTTGAAGACAAGGGAAAACACACAAGTGCAAAATTAATCGAAATTTGATTTAAGAAACCCTTTTTGTATGCAATGGATCAAAGAATACTTGTGATACAATCAATAATTTTATGGAAAAAGAGACACAGAAAGATGAGCCAATAACACTTTATACAATAATAAATGTTTCCCTCCAAGGATCTTCACTCTGACAATTTTATACTCGCTTGGAGTTTCATGTTTATGATTCCCAGTCCAAAAAAAAAAGTTGGTGACTCCCGGACCACCTAAACATTTTCATGGCCATTTCTTTGATCAGGCCCTGCGCCGCTGCCTGTAGAACCCTTTTAGCCTCCCGCAGAGCATGACGAGAACAAGAACCAGCTTCCCCTGGTCGCTCCACCACCCTGAGAAGCTGTACGGCTGGTCATGGCAGACGCTCGCCTCCTCCGGCCGTAGCAGCCTCGAGCAACTGTAACCAGTGGACAGCCCCACGTTCCTGTAAGCACTGCAGAAAAACAAAAACGGCTTTCAGAATGCTGTGATAGATTTTTTGAACGATATTTAGAGTTGTAATTTGCAAGAGACTCACCTGATCACCTCGAATATCATGTTGAAACTTGAGAAGTTGAGGGGGTCGCCGGAGAGTGATCGCCTCTCGGTGACGCAGACGAGCATTACCGCTGCAGCGACGCAGGCCAGCGGTGACCACAACATGCTGTTCAGTGACAGCCTCCTCTTCTTTGCAGCTCCATCCTTGCGCTCTGGTTGCTCTCTTTCGCCTTCGCCACCGCCGCCATCGTGCACCGTGAAGAATGAAGTGGAGGCCGGGATACAACTAAAAATGTTTGCAAAATTTGTCAGCGGTTAGTCATCGTGCTCCTCACTCTCTTTTGAATTGTGATCAGGCTGCAGAAGTCAAGAGCGCGAGCTTTTACTGACATCATGGCGACGAACAGCACCAGCACCGCGGGCGCGATGAGCGAGCAGTCCACGGAGTTCTCCCCGGCCTGCCGCACGTTCACCGCCATGAACAGCGCGTTGGTTATCTTCTCGCCGGCGGTGAGCCCCGCGAACACGGCTGAAGCCGAGAGCGCGAGCTTTTACTGACATCATGGTGACGAACAGCACAAGCACCGCGGGCGCGATGAGCGAGCAGTCGACGGAGTTCTCCCCGGCCTGCCGCACGTTCACGGCCATGAAAAGCGCGTTGGTGATCTTCCCGGTGGCGGTGAGCCCCGCGAACACCGCGGTGTCCCAGTTCAAGCAGCAGAAGAGCGTCGCCGCCGCGGCTGCGACGGCGACCACCGCTGCCGCCAGGAACGCCGTCTGCAATCCCGGCAGCAGGTGGGTGAATCCCGCCGCCCTGGCATCCTTCACCATGAACCTAAAAAGATCTCCGTGTCGTCCAGGTCGAGCGAACACTACTCTGATGGCGCAGAGCGCCAGCCTGAGGAACACCGGGAACATCGTGCCGCCGGCGAGGATCTGGCCGGCGAGCAGGAGGAGGAGGCCCTGGTTCGTCGCAAACACCGCCATGCTCTCGTTGGTCGGAAGCAACCCGCCGTTGGTGAAGGACGACACGGTGACCGACGCCGAGAAGAGCGCGGCGTTGATGCGCTTCCTCCTCAGCACGTCCCTCGCGCTCGGAACATTGGCGACGTACACGAACACCAGCACAGAGCCAAGGAGAAGGATCGCGACCATGTAAGCCGAGACCACAAGCGCCAACCGTCTGAGGCGGCTCTTCTTCTTCTGATCATTGCAATCCGTGGATGACGTCGTCGTACATGGAGGCGATTGGTTGGCCTCCTCGTCGTCGTCGCAGGCGGTGACGACGGACCTCACCCTGCTGTCGTCATGATGATCCGGATCACGCGGCTGCTGGTCTCGCTGCTTGCGCGACATCTCGAGAACGAGGCCGAGCAAGGAGACGAACATCTCGCTGCCCAGGAGCATGAGGGCGGTCAGGACCACGATCTGCGAGCTGGAGAGGTCTTCCATCCTGACGGTGGCTAGCCCTGTGACCGTGACCGCAGACGTCGACATGAAGAACATGTCGACGTAGCGAGGACTGTAGTTCGCGTTGCTTGGCTTGAGCAGCACTAGGGCGAGGAAGCCGAGCAGATCGATGGTGAGGAAGTAGGACAGGTAAAGCAGAAGCGGGCCGAGGTGGAAAGCGATGAACCGGCAGAGGAACACCGATGAACTGACGACATGCCTTACAGCACCGACGAAGACATTCAGCCGGATAGGCATTAAAATAAGCAGTAGATGCTTGGAGAATTGTGAATTTGTGAAAATAACCAGGCAGTGCCCCTTCTAGTTCTAGAAAGCCGGCGGTTCAGCAGGGCGAAAGTACAGGTTGTAAGCTAGCTAGTACAAGTAACAAGTGAACTCATAGCTGGAATAGATCCCGCCGGGGCGGCGCGGGCGCCCACCGCTGCCGCCAGGAACGCCGTCTGCAATCCCGGCAGCAGGTGGGTGAATCCCGCCGCCCTGGCATCCTTCACCATGAACCTAAAAAGATCTCCGTGTCGTCCAGGTCGAGCGAACACTACTCTGATGGCGCAGAGCGCCAGCCTGAGGAACACCGGGAACATCGTGCCGCCGGCGAGGATCTGGCCGGCGAGCAGGAGGAGGAGGCCCTGGTTCGTCGCAAACACCGCCATGCTCTCGTTGGTCGGAAGCAACCCGCCGTTGGTGAAGGACGACACGGTGACCGACGCCGAGAAGAGCGCGGCGTTGATGCGCTTCCTCCTCAGCACGTCCCTCGCGCTCGGAACATTGGCGACGTACACGAACACCAGCACAGAGCCAAGGAGAAGGATCGCGACCATGTAAGCCGAGACCACAAGCGCCAACCGTCTGAGGCGGCTCTTCTTCTTCTGATCATTGCAATCCGTGGATGACGTCGTCGTACATGGAGGCGATTGGTTGGCCTCCTCGTCGTCGTCGCAGGCGGTGACGACGGACCTCACCCTGCTGTCGTCATGATGATCCGGATCACGCGGCTGCTGGTCTCGCTGCTTGCGCGACATCTCGAGAACGAGGCCGAGCAAGGAGACGAACATCTCGCTGCCCAGGAGCATGAGGGCGGTCAGGACCACGATCTGCGAGCTGGAGAGGTCTTC
Organism: Eragrostis tef; assembly: GCA_000970635.1. NCBI lineage: Eukaryota > Viridiplantae > Streptophyta > Magnoliopsida > Poales > Poaceae > Eragrostis > Eragrostis tef. The sequence goes on along the minus strand of LAPY01001021.1, from coordinate 42,851 downwards.
CATCCTGACGGTGGCTAGCCCTGTGACCGTGACCGCAGACGTCGACATGAAGAACATGTCGACGTAGCGAGGACTGTAGTTCGCGTTGCTTGGCTTGAGCAGCACTAGGGCGAGGAAGCCGAGCAGATCGATGGTGAGGAAGTAGGACAGGTAAAGCAGAAGCGGGCCGAGGTGGAAAGCGATGAACCGGCAGAGGAACACCGATGAACTGACGACATGCCTTACAGCACCGACGAAGACATTCAGCCGGATAGGCATTAAAATAAGCAGTAGATGCTTGGAGAATTGTGAATTTGTGAAAATAACCAGGCAGTGCCCCTTCTAGTTCTAGAAAGCCGGCGGTTCAGCAGGGCGAAAGTACAGGTTGTAAGCTAGCTAGTACAAGTAACAAGTGAACTCATAGCTGGAATAGATAGTATATATAGAGAGATGTAAAAGACGGCGATGCGAACATGGAAACGATACTGCACACATCGCCAGTCCATCCATTGGCTAGCTACAGGTTAGTGGCCGAGAGAAGCTGGCAGAGATGCCTGACACGCAAATTTACAGAGAAGTTTCGGCAAACTGATGACATGCGAGTCCTGCATTGGTCTCGGCCCTCTCGCTCTCCCGCTGGACTTGGCACATGGCATCGATCCGTCCATCCGCCTTGCTCGCCTCGCGCGCGCGTTCGTTGATGCTGGCAATTGGCGAAGAATGCAGGCGCAGGCCTTGCCCTCCACGAGTTCTTGTCCTGCATTCAAGCCCACGAAAGCGATCGATCTGCAGTTGCTGTCGTCCGGAGCGCGTGTGCATGCCTAGCTAGTTACCAGTAGATTAGTCATCGTAATATCTCAAAGCTAAGCTTTTCGTGGCCACGAACTCGACGAGCGAGCTGCGATCGATGCCATGCTCGGAGGGACAGGCAAAAGGCAGGATCACACCCGTGGATAGGAAACCTTGTAGATCGATCCGGTTCCTTGCCAGCCATGGCATCCACATCACGCACCATAAATGCGGGCAGGGCATGTGGTTACAACCATCTCGATCAAGAGACGAGGGTGGTTCATTTCATTCGAATGTCGAGAGAGGAACTCTCCACCTTTTCCTTTGCACGGGGGAATTCACAGCTCCTGTCCACGTGAATCTCTGGACGTGTCGTGATAAGATGTATGCAGTCGCGCGTGTTCTCGGTGCGACGGCGTGGTGAACGAGCGTTGCCACCCGTCGCCCTCAGAGCCGGCAGATGAACAAGAAGGAAATGGACTGATTCGAGCGAAGCTTTGCAAAGGCCTCTCTGATAGATAACTGGACCGACGGAAATCCAATAAAAGCAGCAGAGAGGCCACACAAAGCTCGACCCAATTTAAGATTTCCGGCTAAGCCCAGCCCATTCGTCGGCCCATGGCTCCTTCAGGGCTTTGCTCCAATCCGTCCGTACTTGCCTCTCCTCCCCGTCCGGCGTCCGTACTCGCCAGTCGCCATCACGGCGGATCGGCGCGCGGCGCGAGAACCTCTCCCATCAGCCGCCGCACGGGAATGGGGTGGCTGGTGGCGACAGAGGCGCCGATTTCGGGGGGCGGTTGCGGCGGTGTCGGAGGGGTGCAGGTGGCGCTCACGCCGGTGGGCGGTGGGCAGGTGGCCCCAGGCGGTCGAGGCAGCATCGTACTACGTGAGGGAGGAAGTCCCTGCGGTGGAGTCGTCGGCGCACCGCCGGAGTTGGTCGGGACTCGGGCGGAAGGTAAGCCGATTCTCATGGGCTACTCGCTGTGCGGATTTCCCAATTGCTACGGTTAGTTTGCCGGTCATCTATCTAATCATGCCTTTTTTTTTGTTTTTTTGTTTTTTGGTTCACACCCACCTTGCAATTTAGCTCACGAGCAACACTGTGAAATCACATTACTAGTTTCTTCGGTTCCAAGTGTGTGCTTGAAATTTCTTTTCTTTTGAGAAGTTCGTATGCTCCGAATTCCAAAATTCTGTACCAGTGTACAGTACGGTGGACTAGTGGTTGTCAAAGTTGGGTGATCATGTGGCATGTGCTGGCCACCGATGCGCGATGATTGGCACTGGCAGTTATGGTTCATGCCAATCATATTTTCGGGTAGTATGTTTCCTGTCTTGCGTGAGGAATATAAATCCATGTTGAGCATAGTGTTTTTTTATCAGAGCAAATTATGTTGAGCATAATGTGTTGTTGGAGGTCCGTACCAGTTACCAGAAAAATCTTTGCCGGATATGGGTTTTGAATTTAGTTTCGGAACAATTACTGGACAACGATTTAGTGTTACCTCGGTAACCGGTAATCTTGGTGACCGCAAGTATTTCTTTTTCAAAACCGAGTTTACTCTTCCTTTATTAATTCCTGTCAATCCTGACAAGCAATACTTTGTTTGTCTGTTAATAAGGCCGTTGTTCTACCCAAGCTCAAGGCAATCCTCTGGCTGCTCCTTATTTGATGAGGATGGATTCATGGTACGTTGAATATGACAACAGACAAGGAGTAAGCACTAAGCAGGCACAGTAAGGTTAGTCACTAACAACTCTTAATTAGCGCCCTAGTCAACGCAGCTCATGGATGGCGCCGACGCCGTATTTAGTTGCATTATTGGTATCTTGATAGTAACTGATAATGTAGCACAAAAGGGACTTAATATATATTAAAAAAAAAGAAATTTGTATTGCAATTGTGAACATTCACGAGCACATAATTTTGGTGCAACATGTTCCAACTTGAAGCCTGAATTTTCAGGAAGAAACCAATGATAGATACACTAAAGCTAATATGCTTGCCTTTGCAAGCAATCTTGTTCGCGTTTCTTTGTTTTACCCTAACTTCCAGTATTTTCCTGTGCCATTGCTGAAGGCTTTGAGCCTTCCATAGAGCATGACCAAGGCCAGTATCAACTTCCCTTCATCGCTCCATGATCCAGAGAAGCTGTATGGCCTGTCTTGGCATATGCTCTCCGGGTGCAGCTGTTGGAGCCTTGAACAACTGTAACCAGTGGACAGTCCTACGTTGCCGTACGCACTGCATACAGATAATAAAATATTTCAATAACTCAGAACATCATCAATTAGATTCTTTTGCAGTCTTCAAGACATTTCTTAATCTAGCTTTACGTCTGTTCTGCAAGATATCTAGCAGAGTGATGGAAGAACATGTGCAGCATATGAAGAGAGAACACACCTGATAACCTCAAAGATCATGTTCAACGTGGAGAAGTTGAGCGGATCATTTCTGAGACTTCTCCTCTCAGTGATGCAGACAACCATCACAAAGATGATGTTGCAGCCTAGCTGCGAAAATATGAAGTTCTGTATGAACGATCCCCGTTTGGGTATCACCTTCTCTTCCCTGGTTTTATCATCTCCGTTTGGTGGTGAAAATGTTGTCGATGATGGCAAATACCTGGAATCAGTAACCAAAAATTTCAGACCCATATTGTCAGGTTTTGAAAGCGAGTATTTAGCTGAATGGAGCGGCATGAACTCACATCATGACGATGAATAGCACTAGAACGGCAGGGGATATGATGGAGCAGTCGATGGAGTTCTCGCCAGCATGTCTCGCGTTCACTGCCATGAACAATGCATTGACGAGCTTCTCGTAAGTGCTGAGCCCATTGAGCACCAAGGAACTCCAGTCGACGGCGCAGAACAGCGCGATCATAGTTCCCGCAAGTCCGATGACCGTGGATGAGAGGTACACGGTCGGCAGCTTGGGAAGCAGATAAGCAAAATGCAGCTCCTCTGGTTTTCTGTTCATGAGCTCCATCCCCCTCAGCTTGGTCGCTCTCCCAAGGAACCATACCACCAGCCTGAGGAAGAGAGGGAAGAGAGTGTTGCCGGCAAGAGCCTGCCCGGTCAGCAGCAGCAGGAGCCCCGGGTTCTTGGAGAAGATGGCCATGTTCTCATTCGTCGGAATGAGTCCTCCATTTGCAAAGGAGGACACTGTTACTGAAGCGGAGAAGAGGGCAACATTGATCCCTTTGTTGGCCAGTGGCGCTCTTGCCGACGGCTCTCGGGTTATGTACAAGAAAACTAGCAGAAAGCCAACTATATGGATCGCAGCAAGGTAGCCGAGCAGTACAAACCCTAAGCATCTAATGCTCCTACTCTTCTTCAGATCATTTCTACTAAAAGCTGGGGTTTCAAGCTGTGACTCTTCACAGATGATGGCCGCGCTTGCAGGCTCTATTGTGTCAAGCTCGACAGCAACTGAGCTGACCCTGTTGTCTGCAGGATCAGCATGTTTGGCATGGTGGTTTGTCCTAAGCATGAGGCCTAAGAAAGAGACAAATACTTCTCCTCCTACAAACATGAGCAGCGTCAGAACAACTATCTGAGAACTGGAGAGGTCCTCCATTCTGACAGTGCTTAAGCCAGAAACTGTCAACGCAGACGTTGACAGGTATAGCATGTCGAGGTATCGAGGGCTGTAGTCGGGGTTGCTCGGTTTCAGCGACATCAAAAGGGCGGAACCGAGCATACTGATGAGAAAGAAGTAGGATAACTGAATGAAGAATGTGTGGACACGTGATGTGATGAATTGGTAGATGAACACGAAGAGATCAAGAATGTATCTACTGACATGAATGAAGCTGTGCATCTTGCTGTGGATGAACTCGTAGTGGAAGCTGATCTTCATCGATCTGATCTACGTGCGTATGGGGCTATCTATGCCTATGAGAGTGGCGGCAGACAAATGCTTGACTATGTGGCAAGATGGTCGGGTATTGTTATGCTATATGCTTACCTATTTATACGTGCTCCGGTGCTAGCTAGGGCAGCATGGGCGGGTATGAAGAGGAGACTCGATTCCTGATAAACTACTCAATCATTGGACGTGGAGCAGGATGAGTGCAATCAGGTCGTTTGCCCTCAAATAAAAATGCAATCATGCTAGTTGACCAATCAACCATTATTTCGCCTGTTAAGTTTTGATGATAAACATGTCTGCACACTGGCTTCAGAATTGCTTATGACAAGAGGATGGGAAAATTGTTAAGGTAACCACTGTTCACTCACAAGTAGACATGAACCTTATGCTCGTATTTCTCTTTCAGGCTTAAATTACAATGCAATCATGGTGTATTAACTACTGGTACATGCGTATGGCGTCCGTCAAACATTAATAAGGGTTGAAAGTAGTATGAGCATTGGCAGGATAGTCCTTTCTGTTTCTTAGTCTTTGTCTTAATGTAACCTTTAATATAAACAAGGTCTTAGTGTTAAGTACGATCATTAAACAACTGGATAAGCGTACCGAAAAGAAATCAAAGAATTGGATTCGGAGAAAAGAAATCAAAGAATTGGATTCGGGGACTGAGTACATGTTATTGTACGAGTTGTCCTGGGTATTGTACAAATGGTAGTTGGTACGGTGGCATGTGCAACGGTAGGGAGTTTAGCCATACAAAACGGCCAATCAGGAATGGAGGGGCCCTCATTCCCTCAATCATTGTTGTCTTCGCAGACCATCGCATGTTCAGCTGACACGAGGACATGTTCAGTGTTGGAGCCCGTCTCTGAAAATTTATGTACATATATAGATATATTTTCTGTCTTCAAATCAAAACTATAAAAGTATGAACAAGCATATTCTTTTTGGCAGGTCAAGATACAAGCGATCATGGCCGGATTAGTGGCTAAGTCGCGTTTGGCTGGCTGTCAGGTACTCGGGAGTTGGCGGGTGATTTCGGCCTCAGACAGATTAGGACTTAGGAGGCGTCGGAAGGCCGCTCCTTACCTTTTTTGACCCTCGTGTTTCTTTCTGTTGTGACGAAGACCTGGTTGATTGCTCACGTTTTGCACGGTCAGATCTCCATCCAACGGCCTTCAAGTCTCCTTCCTCCCAACCAACCACGTACCGAAGCTTGTCTCACTCCCGCCGCGGGCACTCCGCGTTGCTGAGATCATGCCATTTTTTGTCCGTTTATTTTTATCCTGATTAGGCAAGAGGGTTAGCTGGTCGATAAAACATGTACACTTGTCGTAACAGAATCAAAAGAAAAACGGATGAAATACTTTATACCATGACCGTCTTAGGAAGAAGCTTACTCCATTCATATTAATTTTGATGATGTCTCAGCATTGCTCCCTAGTTGTTTTAGTTTGCTCTGCCGGTCGGGAGAGTCAAGAAATGGGAGAGTATGACAGAAGGTCATTCAATCGCTACGTACACTTGTATGTATTAATTACAGAAAGAGTTATATGTACTCTAGGGGTAAGTGGTCCCTCTGATCCGTCGTTTGTAACATGTTAGAGTCGCGTTTGGCTTGTTCGCTAGACAAGATCAAAGTTTGGTCATTTTTTTACATGCAAGCACACGTTTATATACTACAAAAGGAAACCGAGGGAGTATCGCATGAATTGCTTAATTGGGTCGTATCTACGGTGGATGAACCCAGCCGGAACTAGTCATTGTCAAATATGGTCAGCTGTGCGAGAACCATTCCATGACGATCCATGGCGTTACTCCGTCCGGCATACATGAGGATGGCATAAGCGGAGCAGTTACAACGAACAGAAGATTTTGGATACGGAGGTTGTAAAACCAAAGACGAATGCTTGATTGGATCAGGTCTTATATGCACATCAGTGACCAGTGAGGAAGGTAATACTTGGGGGCAGGGGCTTCATGAATAATAGAGGTATTTTAGTTTTTAGCTCTGACCAACAATCGATCCATACACAAGTTATGTGATAAGAAAAACAGAATCATTGATCACTATTCAAAACTACTTTCCCATCATTATTTTGTAAATCCAACAAGCACTGTACTATATGATAAATTTTGCGGCCAAAGCTTGCCTTTTGACAGTCAAAATACGCCTTGAATCTCTGAACAGAGAAAGCACAGCAGCTAGCTTTAGATGAGGCTGAATGGCTGATCGTACGTCAAAGTGGCAATAGAAATGGAGCATTATTGGAGCAATGAAGGTATGTATGGGGGAGGGGAGAGGCGCATAACTTGGCACTATAAAATTTCACATTATTGAAGCTACGTACGTATGGATCGATAGGGCCTCCTTGCTTGGACTCACTTAATTGGCTTTGCTGAATTTTGGAAGTCAAATGACGTCGAGGTTTTCATCATTCTAGTCTAGATAGAGGAGGGAGAAATATTCATCTGGTGCCGCCGCGAAACCATCGCCGGTTTAGTTGGCGCCGGAAGTTGGAAGTTGGAACACATGGCATGAGATCGATGTCGTAATCGGCAGGTGCGGCGAGAGTTTTTTTTTTTTTTAGAGACCCATGCTTTATTAACAGCCTCGGAATATGAGTTACAAACGCCTTCAGGCGAAGAAAGCAGGCCGGTTTGGCGAGATAGATATTCAGGGCGCGTTTGAAGATGACATCAGATAAGTAAGAAGGCACAGTAATAACAAGGTCAGTCACTAACAACTCTTAATTAGTGACCTACCCTTAAAAAAAATACTAATATAGTGCCCAGTAGCCGATGCCGTATTTAGTTGCATTATCGATAGCGCAAAAGGGACTTGATAAAAAGGAAATAAATGTGTATTGCAATTGCGGAACATCCATGAACCATGAGCACAGATTTTTTATTTTATTTTTTATTTTTGGTGCAACATGTTCCAATATGAAGCCTGAACTTTCAGGCAGCAACCAATGATGGATATATACACTAAAGCTAACACGCTTGCCTTTGCAAGCAATCTTGTTCCGCATACTTCCAGTATTTGCCCTTAGTGAAGGCCTTGAGCCTTCCATAAAGCATGACCAAGATCAGTATCAACTTCCCTTCATCGCTCCATTATCCAGAGAAACTGTATGGCCTGTCTTGGCATATGCTTTCTGGGTGTAGCTGTTGGAGCCTTGAACAACTGTAACCCATGGACAGTCCTACGTTGCCGTAGGCACTGCATACACATGTAATCAACTATTTCAATAACTCAGAGCATCAGAATTAGATTCTTTTGCAGTCTGCAGGACATTTCCTAATATGATGTTATGTCATCTCTACTCGGTATCTAGCAGGAATATTTCCAACATGAGAAGAGAGGACACACCTGGTAACCTCAAATATCATGTTAAGTATTGAGAAGTTGAGTGGATCGTTTCTGAGACTTGTCCTCTCAGTGATGCAGACAACCATCACAAAGATGATGTTGCAGACTAGCTGAGAAAATACCAACTTCTGTATGAAAGATCCCTGTTTGGCTATCACCTTCTCATCCCTGGTTTTATCATCTCCATTTGGTGGTGAAAACGTTGTCGATGATGGCAAATACCTGGGACCAGTAAACACAATTTTCAGACCCTTATTGGCATTTTTTTAAAAATAAAGGAGTATTAGCGGCATCAACTCACATCATGACGATGAATAGAACTAAAACGGCAGGGGAGATGAGGGAGCAGTCGATGGAATTCTCGCCAGCATATCTCGCATTCAATACCATGAACAATGCATTGACGAGCTTCTCGTAAGTACTAAACCCATCGAGCACCAACGAACTCCAATCCACAGCGCAGAACAGGGCGATCATGGTTGCTACAAGGCCGATGACCGTGGACGAGAGGTACACGGTCGCCATCATGGGAAGCAGATGAGCAAAATGCAATTCCTCAGGGTTCCTGTTCATGAGCTCCATCCCCCTCAGTTTGGTTACTCTCCCAAGGAACCATATAAGAAGCCTGAGGAACAGAGGGAACAGAGTGCTGCCAGCAAGAGCCTGCCCGGCCAGCAGCAGCAGGAGCCCCGTGTTTTTGGAGAAGACGGCCATGTTCTCGTTCGTCGGTATGAGCCCTGCATTTGCAAAGGTGGACACAGGGACCGACGCCGAGAAGAGCGCAACATGTTGGAATTTGATCTGTGGCAAAACAATTAAAAGAAATCAGAAATGAAAGCCCACAGAATTAAGAGTGAAATACCATGGTTTTGAATTAACATAAACCATGTACTGTTTTTCACTGGTTTTGAAGAAAGTCAAAACCATTTAAGCTTTTGTTGGTTTTCACCATGATCAGTGGGTGCAAACCGACCTACATGGTGTCTGTTCCCCTGGTGTGGAATAGGTATAAAAGGAGAGCACTTCTGATGAGAACTTTAACCAAGAATTGGTAGCTCTCTCTTATGTTCTGATCAAGTTCATCCTATTCTCAACACTGGGAAGAACTGTTCACATCTATCAATTAATTTGATGGTCTCCTACTTCTACAAGAGGTACTCCTTGTGACTCATTTTGTAACTAGTTGATCCTGAAGTTCTAACAGTGGCACCAGAATAGAATGACTTGGCATAATTATGTTTTTGGTACAAAAGATGTTGAGTCACTCCACCTTATTAATGTGTTCATGGATTGAAATTTTTTTTATGACATTTTGTCATATTCATGAGACTCCCAGTAAATTGTTGTTTTATGAATTATGTATTGGGAGAAATATTTACCCTGAATTTATTTTGGGTTGTTGAAGCTAAAGTTTTCAATCCAAAAAAGTGAACAGTTTTAACCTCAAGACTTTATGTTGCCATTTTATGGCTATCGTGGCAAGTCCAGAATATGTTGTTTAATATTTATGAATGTATGAATGAGTTGATATTGGACTTTGTTCCAATCTTGTTTATGGAAGTCATGAGTAATGGATATGCTTCTAAATGACTTATGTCATGTAAGAAGAAATGAATTCTATGAGTATTAAGGAATTATCAAAGGATCCAAAACAGTAGACTTTACATAGGGAGAGATTTTCTCAATGGGTATACAAGACGTAAGTGACTCCAAAGATAATATTTAAAGTAAAACTCATAGAAAATGACTTTACATAGGGAGAGATTTTCTCAGTAATCTAATTCCTCACAAGGACTCATTTGAAATAATTATGATGCTTGTAGAAAATTATGAAAGTTATGATTTTCTCAAATGATAAAATATTTGGGATGCAGATTCTACAAATCTGTTTATGTTTTAAAGACAAGCATCCACATAATGTTATTTCAAAAGAAATAAGCTGGACAAATGAATGTTGAAATCAGGGGGAGTAAGTTGATGACAAATCTTATGCCAGCAACAATATGTATATGCTACTGGAAATTAAAGATCTTCTCTCCTTCAAGTTTAATATTAAAGAGATCCAATAGGATTTTTGGGGTTATATGATAAAGCATATTGAATAAAGTTTTGGTGAAGTACAATATGCTTTATGTTTTACAGCCTTGCCCGTTCTTGTAAGTCGAGGGCAATATGTTTTGGGACATATTAATGTCCATAGAACTGATGAAAGTGTGCACAAATGAAATAATGTTCCATATGCACTTGCACTTGGAAAATATGATGTATGCACACATCTGCAAATTTGCCCTGACTTAAAAATATAATGGGATGGTTGGCAAATGTCAATCTAATTTTTGGATTTATTAAAGGCCAATAAAGAAAGCATTTGCATTATATGCAAAGCAATAAAGATTGTCATGCTACACAAAGAATCTGATATCCATAATGTTATAGGATATTTAGATATTATTTTGTGATTTGTGTTGATTCTAAAGAATTGACGTCAAGTTATGTCTTCACACTCACATAAGGAGCAATCTCCTTGAAAGCTCCAAACATATTTTAGTGCATTATTTATAATGCAAGAAGTACGTATAGCATGATATGAGGCCATTGGACAGGCAGTATGGCAAATGAATTTTATCCCAGAATAAGGAGTGGTAAAATTTAACCACTCATTTCATAGTGTGACAACCAAGTTACAATATTCTATTCGAGTAACAACAAGTCAAGTGGTTTTGCCAAACACTTTGATATATGTACCATGTTGTGAAAGATAGAATCCAAGATCAAATGATAAGTTTATGGTATGAAACAGGGAATTCCCTCGGGTCTACCACCCAATAATGTTGCCGGCATGGGTGTGGTAGAAAAGCCTGTTGATCTTGGAATAAGTGGAACTGTTATGACACCGTCTCCCCATAAGACTAAGACAGTTCATTTTGAGATGTAATGGGAACCATAGTCAATAGATTCAATAGGACTTAATTGACTATTGTAATTTATTGATTTGGTGTACCATTTATCGAAAGGTGAACTATTAATGTTTAAAGTATTATGGAGCTCCTAAAGTTAAAGAAGATTATTTTGATATGAGATGGTTTACAATAGCAATTGTGTTCCATCGGTACTTTTAGTGACCTTTGTGAACCTATTGTCTTTGCATGCCATTTTATTGACAAATAAGCTTTTAATGTTTTAACCTTACGATCAAGGGGGAGAATGTTGGAATTTGATCTGTGGCAAAACAATTAAAAGAAATCAGAAATGAAAGCCCACAGAATTAAGAGTGAAATACCATGGTTTTGAATTAACATAAACCATGTACTGTTTTTCACTGGTTTTGAAGAAAGTCAAAACCATTTAAGCTTTTGTTGGTTTTCACCATGATCAGTGGGTGCAAACCGACCTACATGGTGTCTGTTCCCCTGGTGTGGAATAGGTATAAAAGGAGAGCACTTCTGATGAGAACTTTAACCAAGAATTGGTAGCTCTCTCTTATGTTCTGATCAAGTTCATCCTATTCTCAACACTGGGAAGAACTGTTCACATCTATCAATTAATTTGATGGTCTCCTACTTCTACAAGAGGTACTCCTTGTGACTCATTTTGTAACTAGTTGATCCTGAAGTTCTAACAGTGGCACCAGAGCCAATCTAGTTGTCAGTTTGAGTCCTGTCTATGCCCAACTATTTGTACTAGTGCCCAAATGCTCATGTTCTTATGTCTGCATGCCTAAGTTTGATGTCAAGTCGTTCAGTTCTTGAACGTGTTCTTTAAGTTCATGCTCGTTCATGTTCAAATGACTAGCTGTTGATGACAGTTGATGGTTAGTATGCATGTTTTCATGCAAACTGATGTATGTGTGCTTCGAATTTGATGATAAGCACCTCAATTTCTTGATCTTGTACATCAAGTTTTGTGCTAGTTCTTATGTTCTTGCTTACTGTTAAGCATGCATGTTCATGCAAAATTGATGATGCCTAAGTGCTAGGGTTAAGGATTTGTGCTGTAAAGCATAAAGAAGGAGGGGAATTGCTCGATTTGAAAACAAACTCTAAAAAAATTCCCCATTTTTGATGAACTCTAACCCTAACTGATGTTGAAATCCCCACTGAAATCCCCAAATTTGATGAACCCTAACTCAGACGATGAGGCAAAAGGGGTTACCTGATGGAGTTGATGGCCGCGCTCGCCGTCGTCGTCCTCGGCGGC